>CM024754.1:127345209-127406328 GCA_014218235.1 Colocasia esculenta
TAAAAGATTTAATATTAATAGGTTATCCAAGGTTTGATTGATTGAAGAAAAGTTTAAAGTTTTTGTACATTTAAATAAAGAGGCAGTGGTTCTGAGCAAGATATGAATTAAGGCAGCATGAGCAGAATGGTATAAAGAGGCAGGAAATTTAGAAATGGTAATTTGGTTATCCTTGAGAAACTGACAGTTGAGAATGTGAATACAGATGAGGCAAAATAACAGTTGGTAGTGATAGACTGATAATGGAATGGCACCGAGAAATCTGAAAGTTTAAAGAGAGTATAGCATGGCAAAGCACCTGAGGGTGGCAGTGTATAGTAAAAGGTTTCGAGCAAGTAAAGTGGCCCAGAAAGAAATATTGCAAACACAACCGGGAAAATGTAGAAGCAGGTTGAGTCTAAGGAGATAAAGTGCCAATAGCAAGGTAGGATCGTCTACGGTTGAAAGGTAAAGAAAGGCAGACTGACTCAAAGAGCAAAGCAACTATGAAATGAATTAAAGAGAAAGGAAAGCAGAACCAATACGGAAATGAACAGACTGAATCAGGCAAGTGCAGAGAAAGTGTACCCTACTTGTTCTGTATATGGTTTAAATTCTTTTTAGGTGATAGTCTGGTTTATCGTGGTTCGTTTTTGAATGTCGAGGACAACATTCCTTTTTAGGTGATAGTAATGTAACGGCATGATCATTCAGATCCGTGTTTAGTGGTTCTGGTGTGGTGCTCTTGACCAAGAGGTGGTCATTGGGCCTTGGTCGTGGTTTCCGTGCCTTGTGTGGGTGTTGTGGGCCTTAGCTCTCAGCCCAAACAGCTCACAGGTTCACTGTTTGTGAAAGCGATGGAGCAGCATGTCGCGATTTGAAACGTGACGGTCTCTCCCATTGTGATTCACAGAACTGCCTTTGTGACGCGTGGCGCTTTGGGTTCCGTTTGGCGACGACTAGGGTGGTCATGTTTAACTTTGAAATGCAACGTTTGCCTACGTTACGATTTTGATTGTGCATATGTTGCTCTATTTCGGCCAGACATTGCAGAGGAGCTCTGTTCGGCGAAGGAGGGGGCTGCTATGGGGATTTTCCAGCGATCCAGCTTCTTGGTGGCTCGTGCAGCGCAGGTTCCACGTGAGGATGGTGTCTGGAGCGTGGACGTGCCGGCGATGTGGAGTTTTTGGTGTTTTTCAGGCTCGTTCAATTGGTAGGGAGTCTACCCTCTTGTTTTACTTTGTTTTGAATGGATTAAATGGTGGAAACCATGTTTGGGTGGTGTGCCATAGTGTAGATATCATGTTTACTGCTTTAAGTTGCCATTTGTATTGGTTGTGTATGGGTTTTCTAGTGGAGAAGGTGGGCTCGGCCATTAAGCTGAGTTCACCGTCGCGTTTGAAATGCGACGGGGTCACCGTCGTGTTCATGTTGTGAACGCGACGTAGTGGGCTATCGCGACTATGGGCTTTACTCTGTCTGTTGTTTCCGCGACGATGTGGGCCGTCGTGATTTTGACTCCGACTATTGGTTTAGGTGAAAGCGACATATCCGGTCGTCGCGATTTTGTCGCGACACTGGGCCTTGTCGCGTTTTGGTTATGGTCGCATCCGGACAGGTCGTCACGATTTGAAAGGCGATGCCTGTGTTCATCGCATTTCAGCTTCTGTGGTCTACTTGTGGTGGCTGGGCAGTGAGGTTCCAGTGTGGACCTAGCCTTGGTTATTTGATGTTATTTAAAGTGGTTTAAGTTGTTTAATACTAGTAAAGCATGTGTAGGGTTAAAGAGTTAGTGTATGACTAGTTAGTGATTTATGTGATTTACGTTGGATATGTTATTGTATTAAGTTAAGTGGTTAACGTTCATTGTGGTTTAATGTTGATATGGAGGTCATGAGATGACCAATGACAGGAAAGGTTATTATATGATAATGTGGTTATGTATATATAGGTGTATGTTGGCTTAGAGGTCACATGATGACCGATGACAAGCTAACTATGATGTTAGTGTACCATGGTTCATAAATAAAGGTTGTATAAGCATGTATCGTAGTTTGTGTGTTTGTCGAGTTTGATGGTTCGACGCCTATTCCGAAATGCCTCTTTAGTCGGATACCCTAGGTTTTGTGTGAGCCAGGCACATTATGCTCGGGGCGTGTCCCGGTACGGTGTGTACCATAGAGTTCTGTGTCGTCTTCCTCGACACCCTCACTCTTGTGTTTGAGTTGTACGTCCGGTTGAGGGAAAGACAACAGGGGGCAGCGACTTGTGAGAGTTTGTGTTTAGTCGCTTGTAGCGCGTTCGTGGTTGGGGAACGAACACCAGTAGACGTCACTGGTTCCCAGCTAGTCCTGTGTTTCCAGTGCCTCACTTTAGGGAGCTCGGGCTGGAGTCCCTGAAGATGCTAAGCATGGGCCTACAGCTGTGTGGTCTACAGGTGTGGTGTTGGTTGGTCTCCACTATTGGTTGGCTTACTCTATGTGTTTGTGGAGTGGTAGCAGGACTGAGTAGTCCGTGACTATGAAACTGAGAGGTGGTTCTTGTGCTGTATTGTCCGTGTTGGATACTGGCGTCATGAACCAATAGTCTGTTCCCATGTGGTGGCATTGTTCCTTTCCGACTCATGTTTTTCCACTGGTTATGGTTTACGTGTAGTGACTTACTGGTTGAAGTTTTACCCATTGTGGTGTGCCTTGGTGGTGGCACAACTCTGGTTATGGTTCCATGGTGGTACGTCGTGGTGGTAGGTACTTGTACCCTTCGTGGGTAGCTTTGTGTTATGGTACGTCATGTACCAGCCTCTTCAGGTGTTGAGGTGAACTTGTGTTTCGTGGAGGCCGTGTGCCGTGACCATCCACATGTTATGTTTTACCCTTCTTTGGATAAGCTTCCGAGTGTGGTTTTTTAGTGTGTTGTGGATTGGCTTGCTGATGCCAGTCTTGTTACCCTACATGGGTAGGTGCCTATGAGGCTTATGGCTTAGGCGTTCAGTTGTTGTGGTGGTTTGCCTGTGAGGCTGTGGCCTAGGCATTTCAGTTATTGGGCGGACTAGCGGTGTTGTGCTAGTCCTATTGTTTCTTCTTACTTTCCAAGAACTGTGTTAGCTGGTGTGATTATATATTTAATTGTGAATTTAATCACGTTTGTTGTGAGCACATTGTTGTTTGGCTCCCGGTGTAGCCAGTGAGACCCCTTTGGGTTGAGGTCTCTTTCTTTTTAGGTGTTGTTTTTTGGAAATCCTTAATGAGCCAGTGACTTGTTGAGGCTCACTCCCTTACAATTCCTTTCAGGTGTTAGCCGTGTGTTGGCTCACTGTGGCGTTGTGACAGACTTGTACCACCAGCAGTAGAGTTAGTTGTGTTGTGTGAGCTTGTGCTCCCTCAGGGTATATCCCAGGTAGTTGTACATTTCTCTTGGACATGTAATAATGTATTGGGACAATTGTACATTGTTGTATACAGGTGTGAGCACATGTACTTTCTTGTGTCTTATATAGTTGTTGTTGTCTTTTATATTCTTATTGGACACTTGTGCGCGTTATCCCTTGCGAGACTTTGGTCCAATCGCTGAAGGCAGACTTGGATATGGAGCCTTATTGGGCATAAATATCTAGGGCCATTACATTAACCATGGATATTGCTCGATTCCTGAGCTATCATAGCTTTCGGTTCAAGATCTTAATTGGTTTTCTCAACATAAGTCAAGTCTTTTGCTGCTCTAGGTCTTCATATGGGATCACATGCTGCGCATCATAGACATAATTCCTCAACATGGATATGTGGAAAACGTTATTGTTGACCTTTTATCTCTTTGGTATATGTATTTTAGTGATAACAAAAAATCTGATTATATCTATTTATAATACAAATAACTTCATGATAACTATACTCATGCTTGTTGATACACATCATCAAAAGCATTATCATAATATCAATTTCTTGAAAGTCTGATGACTTGTCGACAGACGATGTCCATTTGTCCTCAGATGATTTCCACTCCCTTTATGTGATTAACATTCAATTTTTATTAAGTCTATCAATATGATAAATAGGTCTTTTCATCACTTCAAGGATCATCACTATAAGTTTTCTAAAGACCCAAGTTCATCACTGTAAGTATTTATCAAATGTCGACATGTTCTTTATAGTATCAACTTATTGCTTCACCTGTTTGGTTATGTGTTGACATATGCCTTTTATCCATGGGGATGCGACCCTCTTACACCGGGGGTAATATCGGTATCTCAAAGAGATAAGGAAATATGAACATGTGTGATTTCCACCAAGGTATACTGCATATATACGATAGAAGTGAAGCTAGTTACCTTGGAACATGAAGAAGTTACCCATGGATGGAGACGTGTCAGTCAGAGACGACGCATGTCCCGATCGTGATCACGTGAATGCTCGGATGTGCGAAAGATGTGGAAGCTTCTTCCTCCTTTCTCGGCCGGCCAAGGACCAAGGGCCTCACACTTTTCTTGTTGTTTTTGCCTGAAAAACAAAAGGAGATGTACAAACAAGAAGAAAACCCGATTAGAACTAGAGAAGTGTAGAATCCGTCCCCTTTGAAGAATGAACATGAATATGGGGATAGAACTGACCATAAGGGTTGGTAAACCTCTTTGGGGCTAATATTAGGTGTGTGTGTGTGATGTATGAATGTGTTTAAAGCAAGGAGATAAGAGAGAGAGCACACCTATGTGCCATGCATGCAGAAAAATGGGAAAAGAAAGAAAAATATCAAAAAAAGCACAAAGATCGAATCGAGGTGCTTCCTATTTTTATGGTTAGAAGATGATGTTGGGGACAACTTTGATGAAGAGTCCAAGATCCAGAATGCCTCTTCAGGATGTAGAGATGTTGTACTCACTGCTGATCTGGATCACGATATGAGAGAGAAGGTCAAGAATAATCCACTGTATCTTTAACGATAGACCTTCATTGGATGTGATTCCAATTGGTGCTCATAAAGGAAGTCGTGGGGACCAACTTTCATGAAGAAGCCTCGAAGAGATATGCCCTGATTTGGGCTGTGGAAGGCACGATAATCCCGTATGTGCAGATCCTGATATGAGAGAGAAGGTGAAGAATAATCTTCTGTAACTTTGAGCACATACCACCAATTGATGTGCTTTCAGTTTGAGGATCAAGCTGATGTTAAGAGGAACAACTTTGATGAAGACATCTCAGGCTGAAGATGTATCAGTCTTGGACATTTATATCTAATAAGGGTCCATATCCAGATCCGTCTCCCGCGATTGGACCGAAGTATCGCAAGGGATATCACTAACAAGTGTCCAGTACGAATATAAAAGACCACAATTACAGTATATAACACAGGAAAGTACAAGTGTATTAATTGTAACAACAATGTACAATAGACCACAATTACAATATTACATGTCCAATTAAAGAGTACAACTATCTGGGGCATACCGCGGGAGCACAAGCTCAAACGACTCAACTACTCTACTGGGTACAAGTCTGCACAACTCTGCGTAAACCACTCGAAGTCAGCCAACACCTAAACAGACTGTAAGGGAGTGAGCCTCACACGTCACTGCTCAGTCGGGACCTCCCACAAAGAAACACAACTACACAAGAGACCTCAACCCCAAAGGGTCTCACTGGGAACACCGGCAACCGAATATAACATGCACACACAAGCATGTTAAACTACAACTAACCACAATCACACTGGCTAAACCCCGATCCTCAGAAAGTAAAGGGAAAACACAAGACTAGCTTAACACCGCTAGTCTACCCTTCAACTAAACACCTCGACCAGAAGCCTCACCGGTAAACCACTGCCTAGGCTACGGTTTCACAGGCTAACCACACACACTGAGCATCGGGATTGGCAACAACCTGCCAACACCATAAACCATATCGTAATCAGAAACCAATCTATTTAACACGTGGAGAGTCACACCACAAGACCGCCACAGTACGCACGGTCTCACCTCAACACCAGCTGAGGTCGGACTCACGTACCACAACACAACTTTACCCACGAGGGGTACATGTACCCGCTACCATGAGGTACAACACTGAACCACAGAGCCGTGCCACCTCCAGGGCACACCCCAACAGTTAACAGTTTCACGGTTATAACCTTAACCAGCGGTTCACACACAAACCACAACCAGTGATCAAACACGAGTCAGTGCGGAGACGACGCCACCACACGAGAACATACTACTGGTTCATGATGCCAGTATCCAACTCGGACAATAAAGCACGAGAACTACCTCTTAGTCTCACAGTCACGGACAGAAGGTCCAACTGCCGCTTCACAACAACAAGCCAAGAACAGTGGAGACTAACTAACCACCACAACCTGTAGGTCACACACCCCGCAGGCCCAAGCCTGACACCTACAGGGACTGCGGCTGAGAACCCTAAAGTGAGGCACTTGAAACAGGACTAGCTAGGGACCAGTACATCTACTGGTGTCCGTACCCCCAACCACGGGCACGCTACAAGCGACTGCACACCCACAAACACAAGTCGCTGCCTACAGTCGTCTTTCTCTCAGCCGGATGTACAACTCAAACTCTGGAGTGAGGGTGTCCAGGAAGACGACTCAGACCTCTGAGGTACACATACCGGGACATGCCCTAAGCATCCGGTGCTAGGGTACTCGATTGAAGAGGTATTCAGGATTAGGCGCTGGACCACCAGACTTGGTAAGCACACAAAGCATGGTATATATATATACTTATACGACCTTTATGTACAACCCACGGTACACAAGTGTAAGGAATGGCTTATCACCGGTCACCCTATGGCCCTCAAGCCATCCTACACACAAACATTCATTAACAGGTCATCACATGACCGCCAAGATCACACGTTAGATCTATACACATTAACCATTAAATACTTATGTTAATACATTGGCATGCTTAACACACCATAAGCATACCCGACACTGAAAATAACTCACCTATCATGGTCACCCCACCGTGACCTCCATGGCAACACACGCCACTTAGCACAATAAACATTATAATAACCTTTAAGAAACAACCACAGACTCGGGCTAGGTCTACACTAGACTTCATTGCCCAACACCAGCACAGAACCACCACAGAAGCCAAAACGCGTCGAAGACAGTTGACGCCTTACAAAACGCGTCGACTCGTTTGGACGCCATACCAACCTTATCGCGACAGGACAAGTGCAGCGACCATGTCGCGTCAGCCCTTTTAGACGCTATTCCAAAGGCTGTCGCGACAGGCCTTAGTGACGTAACCAAGTCGCATCGACTCGACACAACGCCACCAGACCCAAACCGATCAAACCTTCGTCACCCTAGTCGTGTCCACAAACACAACGCATTTTCGGTCAACCAGACGTGACCCCGTGTCACCTTAACATGACGGACAAAACCCGATATGCGTCAGCTCAGCACGACACGTTCCCATGAATGCGTCGGCTGTCCTAGCCGCGTTTCCACAAAGACTATGAGTTCAGCTCACAGGCCGAACCCACCTCTTCTATAGGAAAAACCACACATGTTCTCATAATTCAATCCATTAAAACTATAAACAGGATAAACCTAACAGACAAACCACCCACACATAGCCCATCCCTTAATCCCCAATCCATTCATGCATTTAAAACCATAACACAAAGTAGAAGTCTCCCTACCGGAAGAAGACGCTGAAGCACGCCAAAACCTCCTCGCCAACGGCATGCCCACGCTCCGAGCATCATCCTCGCGTGGTTCCCGCGCCGCATGGAACACCAAAAGCCGAAATCGCCGGAAATCCTCACTGGAGAAGCCACAACATCCTCCACTCTGTCGGACAGAGCATCCTCTGCTCTGTCTGGCCGAAACGAAGCTTTTAACACTTTGATCGAAATCACGTCCAGGGTAGACGCCGCATTTAAACCCTTTAAATGTGTCCCCCCTATCCGACGCCAAACAGAAACCCGTACCACGTGTCACAGAGGCGGTTCCTAGAATTGAGTCCAGCAAGGCTGATGCGTTCATAATCGCGTCGCCTTCCTCCGCCACGATTCAGATAGTGAACCAGCAGTGCAAATGGGTTGGCATAACCAGCCCACACTGCTCACCCTATGCATACAAACCACGAAAACAGCCCATTGACCATCTCTTGGTCAAGAGCACCACCACGTACCCGATAAACCTGGATCTGAACGGCCGTATTGTTACATTACTAACACCTAAAAGAAATGTCATCCTCGACATGCAGGAGAAACCTCGGCAAGTCAGACTAACCCTAAAAAGAAACAAAGTCGTAAATTAAAAAAGTAGGATATATTCTTCATTCTTGCCTTTCTAACCATGTCCATCTGCTCTTTTTCCGTGTCCATTCCACTTTTCCTTTCTCTTTAATTTCTTTCATAGCTGCTCAGCTCTGTTACTATAGTCCGCTCTTTCTATACCTTTCAGGTGTAAGCAATTCTATCTGCTGTTGGTGCTTTATCTCCTTGGACTCAACCTACATCCACATTTCCTCAGTTGTGTTTCGTAACATTTCTTTCTGAGCTGCTTATCTAATTCAGACCTCTTGCTATACACTGCCACACTTTAGTGCTCTTTCATGTAGAACCAGCCTTAAAGTCTCAAATTGCCGGTGCTATTCGATTATCTGTCTGTCACTGCTATTCATTACTCTTACTTCATCTGTATTCATATTTTCCTCTACTAGCTTTCCCAAAGAACATCAATTACCATCCTTGCATTTCCTGCCTCTTAATACATTTCTGTTCAGGCTGCCTTACATCACACTTGATCAAGAACCACTGTCTCTTGGCCTAATGGTGCAGCAAACCTCAAACTTTCCTTTAATTCTACCAAACTTCGGATAACTTGTGGATATCAGATCTTCCATGCTTCTGCAGCGCTGCTCTGATTGCACTGGATTCTTAGCAAAGTATCCCACAAATGCTGCTCTTATTACTACCTCTCATTACCTTCCATTCCTGTTGTTACACTAGTTCTGGCTGAACTCAATTCTAGTTCTTCTCATTTCTCAATTCATCTTACTCAATCATATAATTACTAGAAGAAGGAACCTGAATTTCTGAACTGCTTCCTCTAATATTTCCATTCTGGTCAAGCTATCATTTAAAATTTCTAAGTTCTGCCACACTGCTATTGACATATCTAGCCTTCATATCTCTTTCTTACTTTAAATCAAATTCTCTGGCTGATAGATCACATTATATTCACAACCTTTGAAAATAACCCTTTAGCTGTTCTGCCTTTGCTCTCATTTCAATTTCTGGAATACTTTCATAAAGTACCCTTTCTGCTCAACTGAATCACCTTCTGGGCACTGGCACACAAACTCCTTCTAAATAGCTGTTGAGCTATTAGATCGCATTCACTTCATATCCGCTGTACTCTTTCTTTCTTTGGTCACTAATACTCAATCTGATCTATCCTGTCAATTGCACGACCCTCGATATCATTTCTGCAAACTTTTCTCTTAACCACTCTGCTATCTGGCAAAGCTCACTATGTCAACTACACTGCAATTCTCGTTGATATCCAGTCATCTTTCATTCAAGTGCCGTCAAAGCCAAAACCTGAAATCAATTTCTTTAGTACAATAATCTACTCTGCCTGCTTTCTCTATTCCGCATTACTGCTTTATTCTCAAATGCTGAAATACCACTGCTACAGCATATCTGCTAATATTCTTTCCATTCAAATCTTTACTTAAATTCCTTTCGCAATCTGCCCTGCTAGTCCACTTAGCTTGATATTTTGTATCTACTTCTCAACTGACTTATTTCCTTTTTATTCTGACATGCCGATGAGTGTGGTTTCCCCACCTGGTGGTGTGTCCAGGGTCCGGGGTGGTTCTGCTTGTGGGCCCTCAACCTTGTGGAGGTCTGAGTGGCCATGCTTGAGGTGAGACGTTGTTCTCACTTGTTGTTCCGTGGTCTCGGCAGTGTGCTGAGGGTTGCTTCCGCTCTGTGCCCGACTCCGTTAGTTTCTGCGGAAGTCGTGTGTGTGCTACAACCTTGTTGGTGGTCGTGGCGTCGTGTTGTTCTCTTCTACTGCTTAGTAGTACCCTACGGTAGGTGTTCCTCGCTTTACAGCTTTCTAGTGTAGTTTTCTATTTTCGGAGTTCCTGCTGCTCTGGCCGGTGAGGGACTGGTAATCCCTACTGGGCCTTGTTCGTAAGGCTCACCCCCCTACTCCTTCAGCTAGGGGCTCGTCGTCGCGGGAGCTCGGTGTCGGACGGGTTGCGGAGGTGGTCGTAGCGCCGTGTGTTGTTAGCAGCAGTGAGAGCGAGTGTTGAGAGCTCTTGTAGCCGAGTGACTGAGAGTTGTGTTTTGCAAGTCCTCGGGGTATGCCCCTTAAGGATTGCACCTTTCTTCCTGTACCTATGCTTTTGCTTGGAACATGTAGTACAAACTTTGGTATATTGTACATATTGTTATAGTTATTTAAATTCAGTACATATCTCACTAGACTAATTCTTCTAACCCTTCCGGATCTTCGGATCCGTGGGTGGCGACGCGAACTTTGGGGCCCTGGCGGGGGTCCGAGAGGTCGGGTCGTTACAGTTGGTATCAGAGCGAGGAGTCTACTGAGATTTGTAAAGAGTTAATAACTATAGCTGTCCCAAAGAAAGGTACTAGTGCACTGCTGACACCATCCGAATAGTGTTAGGCTTGTGCCTTTGATTGTTTTGCAGGTGTGTGGTTTTCCCTGCAGTTTTTGTGTGCGCGCTGCAGTATGTTGCGGTTGTTGCTGCATCACGTGCATGGCGAGTGTGGTAGCCCTGTGTGTTCGTGCCGTGGTGGCGCAGTTGGCGGTGGACTTGCTGGCAGTGTTCTTCCTCGTATGGAGGAAGGTTGCAGCAAGTCCAGGTGCGGTGCTCCTGGTCGCCTTTGGCGTGTTTGAGTGTGTGTGTGCCGCTGAGGCTGAGAGAGCCTACATGTGGTGTGGCCTCACCGGTGCGGGTTGTTACCTATGGAGTGGTGGAAGGTGTCTCTGCCTTGTTGGCTGCCCCTTGTTGTTGGGGTGTGTGTTGCATTTTTGTTTGCGTGTGGTCTTCTGTCTGTGCACTATTGTGCTCTATGCTCTGCTCAGTCGGCGTTGTTGCTTGGGCTAAGCAGATGTCCTGTTTGCTGTGTGCCGCTAGTTGAGCGCTGCAACTCTTGCCTGTGTTGTTTTCAGCTTGGCGTTGGCTGGTTGTGAGCTCTACTGAGTGCTCCCAGAGTTTTCTCTCTGGTGGTTCTGGCGAGAGTGAGGTTTCCCCAGAACTGTGTTGTGCCCATTTTCCGGTTGTTGTTGCGCTGCCCTCGAGGCTGAGGTGCATCGCTTGGTGACCTGTGTTCTGGTTAGGTTTCCCAGAACTGTGTGTTGTTGTCTAGTGAGGGTTTCTCTCAGGACTGCTCTGTGCTCATTTCTGTCGTTCTGTGCTACCTCAGGTTTGAGGTATGCTGCTTCTGTTGGTTGGGCTGGTGCGTTCTGGAGGGTTTTCCCAGAACGGTGCCTTGGTGGTTCTGGTGGAGGTTCTCCTAGGACCGCTTGTGTTGTTTTCTATAGTTCTGCCGGCTGTAGTATCTTCTCTGATGGTCCGTGTTGTTTGGTCGTTGGTTTGGCATTCTGGTGAAGGTTCTTCCCAGGATCACCCCTTTGTCGCTTCTGACGGAGGCTCTTCCGAGGAGTGCTCTGTGTTCATTTTGGGCCACCGTTGTGTAGCCCCTATGGTTTGAAGTGTGTCGTTCGGTTGGGCTACGTTCTGGTGAGGTTCTCCCAGGACGGCTCTTGGCGCATTTTGGCGGAGGTTCTCCCCAAAGCTGCCTTGTGTTTACTTTGGTCGTCGCTGCTCTCTCTCAGTGGAGATGAGCTGTCGTCGTTGCCGGTTGGACTGTCTGTGTTACAGTCCGCCTGGACATTGTCGGTCAAGGTGTGGTGCGCTTGGCCATGCGCCTGGCTGCTGCGTTGGCCAGCTTGTCTCATTAGTCATTTCCAGGTTTCTCGATTGCACTGGTGGGACTACATGTCCCGTGGCTCAGATGGTTTTTTTTCGTTTCTCGCACCCCAGCCTCTCCCAGATGGTGGTTTGGTGAGTGCAGTGAGTGTCTGGCTGGCTGCGCTTCTTGTGGAAGCATCAGTCTTGCGTTGTGGTTATCTCTCTCGTATGTGGAAGAGACGCGTTATGTGTGTCTCCTTCCTCTGCTTTTTGTTGGTTGCTTGGGGTGGTGATGCTTCACTGTGGTGTTGTGTTTCCAGGGTGCACATCATTGCGACCTTCTAGTGGAGTCATCTTCCCTTGAGTTGTTTTTGGGTTGAGCTGGTTGCTCCCCTTGTGCTATCATTTCCTTGTGGCACCGTAGGTCGGTGGACCTTTCGTGCCATTTGTCATCGTGATGGTTTTCTTGCTACCACCTAGTCAATTGGAGCATGGGTCCCTGTTGGCTTGGTGTGAGGTAATAGTACCATTTTCTCATTTGGTTGCAGGCGTGAGTGTTGTTCTGCTTGCATTGGTTCTTTATGGTTGGCTTGCTCGTGCAAGCATTGTTCCGTGTATGCTCGTTGGTGCCTCAGCTTGTGCCTTGGAGGCTTTCCACGTCGTCGTTTTGGTGTTTGGCCTCTCTATCGGTCTCGATAGAGGTGGTGCTTCCTGCTCGTGCGCATCAGGAGTTGCTACGGTTTCCACTCCCTTTGTGAAGAGTCAGTGCTCTGTGTTTTGTGTTCTTCTTGGAGCGGACGTGGTAGTCGCGCTCTTGAAGTAGTTGTTTCAGTTTTCCGTATGCTTCCTTGTGGGTCTCTGGTGGGGAGCCCCCTTCGGTGGGCCTTGTGTCGTCTCGGGCCGTCAGTGCGGTTGTGTGTGCTGCACCTTGTGCGTTTTCTTCGATGCTTTGTGTTTTATGCCTCAAGGCTGGGGCGGGCATGGCTTGTGGTGCCCTTTCGAGCTTGCGGTTCTTTGCATGTGGCTTTTTGGCGGGTCTCTTGTGGAGAGTCCTTCCCGTTAGCCTGTGTTTGTTTCGGCCGCTGGTGCACTTGTGTTGCACTTTGTTTAGTTTTGGGTGCTTGTGGTAGCACCTCTGCCCGTGCTCGAGCGTTTCGGTTTGTGCGTCTGGAGCCTGGGTGCATTGTGTTGTGCCTTGGGTGGCTCCTGGTGCTTGTGGTAGCACCATGTTTGTGCCATGTGTCTGTTCGTGAGATTTGTGCGTCGTTTTACGAGTTTGTTCAGTGTTGGAGGCGTTGAGTGTTCCGCCTCGGGACACTCTGTGTTGGCCTGTGCCTTGTGGATGTACCGTTACTGCTGTGTGGTGGCTGCTTTGCCTTATCTAGGTAGCCCTATCGGTGGTATGCCAGGCTTTGTTATGGCCTGTGTCTCGGTTTTCCTTCTCGCTCTAGGAGCGAGTGTGTTGGTTGTGGTACCCTACTTCGGTTTGGGTCACTCTGAGGTCGATGTGTTGTCCTCGACCTCTGCAGTTGTTTCGGTCCCCGTGTGGTTGTGCATCTTTTTGTGGTTTCCATGTTGGTACCCGCGCTGAGCTTCATGTGCGCGTGGTTGGTGTACTGCCAATCCCTCGTTGGTTCTCCGCTATGCGTGGTGTTGGTGAGTCTGGAAGCTGATGGCGGAGTCTCCTGTCAGTTCACCTAGTGACAATGAGGCTTATTGCTTTCTAGTACTCGACCACGTGGTTTGTCGATGTTGGGAGGTGTCTGGCTTCGGCTTAACCTCTGATGTCTTTCATGCTTCCATGGCGGTGTGCCACGTTGTGGAATGTGTGGTTTCTCAGTGTTGTCACCCCGCGTGCATTGGGTGTCCTTGTCGGACCACGAGGAAGGTCTGGGTGAGACCTAGTGGTGACAATGGATGTTGTTTTGTGTATTGAGGGTTTCTCTGCGTGTGTTGCTGTCTCTGCTCTGTTGGACCGCGAGGAAGGTCTGGGTGAGACCTAGTGGTGACAGTGGACGTCATTCTGTGTGTTTCGGGTCCTCCGCGAGCATGTCCTCGCTCTGGCTCTTGCCTCTCGCGTGGTTTCTCGGTTGGGCTGGTGACCGGTGCTAGCTGATACTAGTAGCGTGAGGCCTCCATTGGTCACCCCGTGACCTCCATGGAACACACGCCACTTAGCACAATAAACATTATAATAACCTTTAAGGAACAACCACAGACTCAGTCTAGGTCTACACCAGACCTTCATTGCCCAACACCCAACACAGAACCACCACAGAAGCCAAAACACGTCGAAGACAATCGACGCCTTACAAAACGCGTCGACTAGTTTGGACGCCATACCAACCTTATCGCGACAGGGACAAGCACTGTGACCATGTCGCGTTGGCCCTTTCAGACGCTATTCCAAAGCTGTCGCGACAGCCTTTGTGACCAACCAAGTCGCGTCGGCCCGACACAACGCCACCAGACCCAAATTGGTCAAACCTTCGGTCAACACCTAGTCACGTCCATCAACATAGATGCGTTTCTGGTCAACCAAATGTGACCCCAATGCCGCCTTAACATGATGGACAAAACCCGAAATGCGTCGCTCAGCACGACGCGTTCCCATGAATGCGTCGACTATCCTGGCCGCGTTTCCACAAAGACTGTGAGTTCAGCTCACAGGCTGAACCCACCTCTTCTACTGGAAAACCCACACATTTCTCATAATTCAATCCATTAAAACTGTAAACAGATAAACCTAACAAGACAACCACCCACACATGGTCCATCCCTTAATCCCCAATCCATTCATGCATTTAAAACCATAACACAAGGTAGGAAGTCTCCCTACCGGCAGAAGATGCCGAAGCATGCCAAAACCTCCTCGCCGACGGCACACCCATGCTCTGAGCATCATCCTCGCGTGGTTCCCGCGCCATACGGACCACCAGAAGCTGAAATCGCCAGAAATCCTCGCCGAAGAAGCCACAACATCCTCCCCTGCGCTGGACAGAGCATCCTCCACTCTGTCTGGCCGAAACGAAGCTTTTAACACTCTGATCGAAATTGCGTTTAGGGCAGACACCTCATTTAAACCCTTTAAACGCGTCCCCCTATCCGACGCTAAATGGAAACCTGTGCCACATGTCACAGAGGCGGTTCCTGAAATCGCGTCCAGCAAGGCCGACGCGTTCATAATCGCGTTGCCTTCCTCCGCCGCAATTCCAAACAGTGAACCAGCAGTGCAAATGGCTGGCATAACTGACACACTGCTCACCCTGTGTATACAAACCACGAAAACAGCCCATTGACCATCTCTTGGTCAAGAGCACCATACGTAGACCCGATAAACCCAGACCCGAACGGCCGTATTGTTCATTAGTACACCTAAAAAGAATGTCGTCCTCGACATTTAGGACGAAACCTCGGCAAGTCAGACTAACACCTAAAATGAAACAAAGCCGTAAATAAACAAGAACGATATATTTTTTCGTTCTTGCCTTTCTAACCATGTCCATCTGCTCTTTTTCCGTGTCTGTTCCACTTTTCCTTTCTCTTAATTCTTTCATAGCTGCTCAGCTCGGTTACTGTAGTCCGCTCTTTCTATACCTTTCAGCTGTAAGCAATTCTATCTTGTTGTTGGTGCTTTATCTCCTTGGACTCAACCTACGTCCACATTTCCTCAGCTGTGTTTCGTAACATTTCTTTCTGAGCTGCTTATCTAATTCAGACCTCTTGCTATACACTGCCACACTTTAGTGCTCTTTCATGTAGAACCAACCTTAAAGTCTCAAATTGCCTGGTGATATTCCATTATCTGTCTGTCACTGCTATTCATTACTCTACTTCATCTGTATTCATATTTTCCTCTGCCAGCTTTCCAAAGAACATCAATTACCATCCTTGCATTTCCTGCCTCTTAATACCTTTCTGTTCAGGCTGCCTTAAATCACACTTGATCAAGAACCACTGCCTCTTGGCCTAACGGTGCAGCAAACCTCAAACTTTCCTTAATCTACCAAACTTCAGATAACTTGTGGATATCAGATCTTCCATGCTTCTGCGGCGCTGCTCTAATTGCACTGGATTCTTAGCAAAGTATCCCACAAATGCTGCTCTTATTACTACCTCTCATTACCTTCCTCTGCTTTCCGTCGGTTGCTCTGGATGGTGATGCTCCACTATGGTGTTGTGTTGCCAGGGTGCGCATCGTTGCGACCTTCTAGTGGAGTCATCTTCCCTTGAGTTGTTTTTGGGTTGAGCTGGTTACTCCCCTTGTGCTGTCATTTCCTTGTGGCACCGTAGGTCGGTGGACCTGTTCGTGCCATTTGTCATCGTGATGGTTTCTTGTTACATCCCTGGTCAATTGGAGCATAGGTCCCTGTTGGCTTGGTGTGAGGTAGTAGTAACGTTTTCTCGTTTGGTTGCAGGCGTGAGTGTTGTTCCGCTGTGCATTGGTTCTTCATGGTTGGCTTGCTCATGCAAGCATTATTCCGTGTATGCTCGGTGGTGCCTCGGCTTGTGCCTTGGAGGCTTTCCACGTCTTCATTTTAGTGTTTGGCCTCTCTATCGGTCTCGATAGAGGTGGTGCTTCCTGCTCGTGTGCACCAAGGAGTTGCTGCGGTTTCCGCTCCCTGTGTGGCAGAGTCGGTGCTCCGTGTTTTGTGTTCTTCTTGGAGCGGACGTGGTAGTCGCGCTCTTGAAGTAGTTGTTGTCAGTTTTCCGTGTGCTTCCGTTGTGGGTCTCTAGTGGGGAGCCCCCTTCGGTGGGCCCTGTGTCATCTCGGACCGTCGGTGCAGTTGTATGTGCTGCACCTTGCGCGTTTTCTTTGATGCTTTGTGTTTTGTGCCTCAAGGGCTGGGGCCGGTGTGGCCTGTGGTGCCCTTTCGGGCTTGCGGTTCTTTGCGTGTGGCTTTTTGGCGGGTCTCTTGTGGAGAGTCCTTCCCGTTAGCCCGTGTTGTTTTGGCCGCTAGTGCACTTGGGTTGCACTTTGTTTAGTTTTGGGTGCTTGTGGTAGCACCGCGTGCCCGTGCTCGAGCATTTTGGTTTGTGCCGTCTGGAGCCTGGGTGCATTGTGTTGTACCTTGGGTGGATCCTGGTGCTTGTGGTAGCACCATGTGTTGTGCCGTGTGTCTGTTCGTGAGATTTGTGCGTCGTTTTACGAGTTTGTTCAGTGTTGGAGGCGTTGAGTGTTCCGCCTCTGGGACACTCTGTGTTGGCCTGTGCCTTGTGGCTGTACCGTTACCGCTGTGGGGTGGCTGCTTTGCCTTGTCTAGGTAGCCCTATCGGTGGTACGCCAGGCTTTGGTTGTGGCCTGTGTCTCGATTTTCCTTCTCGCTCTAGGAGCGAGTGTGTTTAGTTGTGGTACCCTACTTCGGTTTGGGTCCCTCTGAGGTCGACGTGTTGTCCTCGACCTCTGCAGTTGTTTTCGGTCCCCGTGTGGTTGTGCGTCTTTTTGGTGGTTGGCATGTTGATACCCGTGCTGAGCTTCGTGTGCCTGTGGCGGGTGTACTGCCAATCCCTCGTTGGTTCTCCGCTGTGCGTGGTGTTGGTGAGTCTGGAAGCCGATGGCGGAGTCTCCTGTCGGTTCGCCTAGTGACAGTGAGGCTTATTGGCTTTCTAGTACTCGACCACGTGGTTTTTCGACGTTGGGAGGAGTCTGGCTTCGGCTAACCTCTGAAAACTTTTGTGCTTCCGTCGTGGTGTGCCACATTGTGGAATGTGTGGTTTCCCAATGTTGTGGCCCCGCGTGCATTTGGTGTCCTTGTTGGACCACGAGGAAGGACTGGGTGAGACCTAGTGGTGACAGTGGATGCCGTTTTTGCGTATTGAGGGTTTCTCCATGTGCGTTTGCTGTCCCTGTTGGACCGTGAGGAAGGTCTGGGTGAGACGTAGTGGTGATAGTGGACGTCGTTCTGTGTGTTGCGGGTCCTCCGCGAGCGTGTCCTCGCTCTGGCTCTTGCCTCTCACGTGGTTTCTCGGTTGGGCTGGTGACCAGTGCTAGCTGATGCTAGTAGCGTGAGGCCGTTCCCCTGAGACTTATGGTCGGTTCTCAGGCGATTCTTGTGTGTTGTCGGCAACTGTGTACTCTGTCGAGTTTGCTGGCGACAGAGTGGGTTGCTGGTTGGTTGGTCCCAACAGCGGAGTTTGTTGGTGGCCGCAGCTGTGCGGTTTCCGGCTGGCGTTTTCTGCTGTTTGGGCCGGTTTTGGCATTGCTCGGCACTTGTGGGGTTGTCATCCGTTTGGGCGCCCCACGTATGGCTGGAGTGAGCCATTGGTTTCTCGGCTTGGTGCTCCACGTGTGTTGGAGCATGTTGTGAGCCGTTGGGCTTTCGATTCTGTGCTTCCCGTGTGTTTGGGGCTCGTTGTGTGGGCCGTTGGTTTTCCAGCCCCGTGTGTGCCGCGCGCGTTTGGTTGTGTGATTGTTGCCACGAGGAAGTCGTGTTGAGACTTAGTGGCTTTTTCGCATTGGTCTTACGTTGCTCCCTGTGTTTCGTTCATGCCTTGGATCTTCTGGGCTTGTCCCAATTTCGAGGATGAAATTGTTTTAAGGGGGGTAGAATGTAAGACCCGGCTTCCCGGCTTTCCTCTCGGTGTCTGGGATGACTGGCCACTAATGCGTCCCCGCTGGGCGACGCATTAGTGTCGCGTCGGGGGTGCCCGACGCGATAGTTATCCCTGTTGTGATGCAGGTGTGCACCGCGTTCTTGTCTCGCCCGGTTGTGTGTCGCGCTCTTGTCACGACCGGTCAACATGTCGCGACAATGTTGTCGTGTTCCTCTGTGCAGTCGTCTGACACCTGTCAGAGTGGTAGGTGTGTCAGTACGGCCTGTCGTGTTGTCGCGGTGCCCGTGGGGGGCACGTTCTTGTCGTGATCCATGGACCCGTCGCGTTAAGGTTGTTAACGCGACGGGGCAGTCCGTCGCGTTGTGGGTGCCGGGGGCTTAAGGAGCTGGCCGGCTACCCCTTCCCCCTCTCTCTTTTCTTCTTCCCTTCTCCCTCTCCCTCCGGCGGTGCTCCGCCTCCCCCTCTCTCCTTTGAGTGTTTCAGGCGAGGAGGAGGGCCGTGCGTGGTGCCGTGGCGTTGTGGACCTTGCGTGGAGCGAGGAGGAGGTGGCCAACCGACTTGAAGGGCCCCATTGGGATTCGTTCTTCGTGAAAGGTAGGGATTTCTTGTGCCCTTCTCGATCCGGGTGGATTGGGAGCCCCTCGTGCTTTCTAGATAGATTTACAGCTTTCCCCATGCTCCCCTCCCCCATGTGTGCATGTGTGTATCTTCATGGGCGACCCGGGATTGAGGATCCCGCTGGTCTGCCTCTCGGCTGATGTCGCGACGGCTCGGCGCGTCGTGACATCAGAGGAGGCGTCGGCCCCGTCGGGCGTGACCTTATCGCGACGCCGTTGGCAGCCGCGTTAAGTTTGTCGCGCCGCGCTTCCCGGTCGTGATAGGATTGCTGTCATGACACATTCCCAGGTCGCGACAGGGTTGCTATCGCGATGCCTTGCCCGGTCGCAACAAGGGCTGTCACGGTGCCCTTCCCCGTCGCGATGGTTTCGCGATGGCCTTGGGGGTTGCGACAGTACCTGTGTTGCCTCGGGTGTTTTTCATGGGCCCGGTTGTGTGTCGGCGTGTGCCCCAGGGCAGGCTTTGCCCTTAGGACCTTATGGTAGGGAGTGGTAGGTTATCTCCCTACGTTCAGTGACCGAAGGTGACACCTTCGTGGTCGTGTCCTGGAAGTGGTGCCAGGAGGGTCGTGTCTATCTAATAATTGATTGACCGGCGGTCAATCGATTATTAGCAGAGCGACGGGTTTCCATGCTGTCCGGTAGTGTTCTGAGTTTCTAGCCGTTCGTTCATGTTTGGTTGTCCGACGGCCCTCTTAAGGGTCTATGCGTGCCTCATGCTTGCTGGGCTTGTCGTGTGTTACAAGCCAGCAGTGTGGCGCGTTCCTATTGTGCTTGCCCCGCCTTTCGCCGGTGCTTGGCACTTGAGGGCTTGTCCTGTTCAGATGTTGTCTCTGTTTCCTGCGACCCCCGTCCTTGTGAGCCTTAGAGGGAGTGTTCGGGGCTACAAGCATGCTCGAGTTGGCAGCCCACGTGAGCGGACTCTGGAGCTGAGGGGAAAACGGTGGTTTGGACAGCGGCGCTGAGTTGTTTATAGAGCTCTCTTGGTTAGACCTGGGACATCGAGGACGGCCGGAGTTCTACCAGGTGCAGGCTAGCTAGTCCTTTGTCTCACTGCCTCTCTCTGCCCACGTAGTGGTGTCAGGCGTGAGGCCGCAGCTTGGCCAGGCTACGGTGTTGCGTGTGTTGTGTGTTTCTGTGGCGGCTCTGTCTCGCCCTTGCGCGGCGGCGGAGGCAGGAGCTAGGCTAGCGAGCAGAGCGTGCGGACTACGGGTCCCCCCTCTTGGCTGCTAGTGGCGGTGGCTTGGTTGCTGTTGTTGTGACGACGCTTTCTCATGATGTTTCTAAGTGTTATCCGTTGCCCTAGCTTGCACGGCGGTTATAGCCTGGTTGTGCCTAGTTCCTGTGGGCGTCGTTGGTATGGCCTTGTGTAGACCCATGCTTCTAGTGGTTTCCGCTTCGGTGTTCACTCGGTCCCGTACTCCCGTTCTTGGGCGCCAGTCCGTGGTGGCCCCGACGAGTGTGGTTTCCCGACCTGGTGGTGTGTCCAGGGTCCAGGGTGGTTCTGCTTGTGGGCCCTCGACCTTGTGGAGGTCTGAGGTGGCCGTACTTGAGGTGAGACGTCGTTCTCACTTGGTTGTTCCGTGGTCTCGACAGGTGTGCCGAGGGTTGCTTCCGCTCTGTGCCCGACTCCGTTAGTTTCTGTGAAAGTCGTGTGTGTGCTACGACCTTGTTGGTGGTCGTGGTGTCGTGTTGTTCTCTTCCGCTGCTTAGTAGTACCCTGCTGTAGGTGTTCCTCACTTTACAGCTTTCGATTGTAGTTTCCTGTTTTCGGAGTTCCTGCTGCTCTGGCCGGTGAGGGACTAGTAATCCCTACTGGGCCTTGTTCGCGAGGCTCACCCCCCTACTTCCTTCAGCTAGGGGCTCGTCGTCGTGGGAGCTCAGTGTCAGATGAGTTGCGGAGCCGATCGTAGTGCCATGTGTTGTCAGCACCAGTGAGAGCGAGTGCTGAGAGCTCTTGTAGCTGAGTAAGCTGAGAGTTGTGTTTTGCAAGTCCTCAGGGTATGCCCCTTAAGGACTGCACCTTTCTTCTATACGGCTTTTGCTTGGGACACGTTGTACAAACTTTGGTATATTGTACATATTGTTATAGTTATTTAAATTCAGTATATATCTCACTAGACTAATTCTTCTAACCCTTCGGGATCTTCGGATCCGTGGGTGGCGACGTGAACTTCGGGGCTCTGGCGGGGGTCCGGGAGGTCGGGTCGTTACAGAACCACAGAGTCGTGCCACCTCCAGGGCACACCCCAATGGTTAACGGTTTCACAGTTATAACCTTAACCAGCGATTCACACACAAATCACAACCAGTGGTCAAACATGAGTCGGTACGGAGACGATGCCACCACATGGGAACGAACTACTAGTTCATGATGCCAGTATCCAACCTGGACAACAAAGCATGAGAACTACCTCTTAGTCTCGCAGTCATGGATGGAATGTCCAACTGCCGCTCCACGACAACAAGCCAAGAACAGTGGAGACTAACTAACCACCACAACCTGTAGGTCACACACCCCGCAGGCCCAAGCCTGACATCTTTAGGGACTCCGGCCGAGAACCCTAAAGTGAGGCACTAGAAACAGGACTAGCTGGGGACCAGTACATCTACTGGTGTCTGTACCCCCAACCACGAGTGCGCTACAAGCGACTGCACACCCACAAACACAAGTCGCTGCCCATAGTCGTCTTTCCCTTAGCCGGACGTACAACTCAAACTCTGGAGTGAGGGTGTCCAAGAAGACGACTCAGACCTCTGAGGTACACAATTACCGGGACACGCCCTAAGCACCCGGTGCTAGGTACCCGACTGAAGAGGTATTCTGGATTAGGCGCCGGACCACCAGACTCGGTAAGCACACAAAGCACGGTATATACATATACTTATACGACCTTTATGTACAACCTATGGTACACAAGTGTAAAGAATGGCTTATCACCAGTCACCCTGTGACCCTCAGGCCATCCTACACACAAACATTCATTAACAGGGTCATCACATGACCGCCAAGATCACACGTTAGATCTATACACATTAACCATTAAATACTTATGTTAATACATAGGCAGGATTAACACAACACATAAGCATACGACACCGGAACATAAACTCACCTGTAATTGGTTACCCCGTGACCTCCATGACAACACACGCCACTTAGCACAATAAACATTATAATAACCTTTAAGGAACAACCACAGACTCGGGCTAGGTCTACACCAGACGTTCATTGCCCAACACCCAACACAGAACCACCACAGAAGCCAAAACGCGTCGAAGATAGTCGACGCCTTACAAAATGCGTCGACTAGTTTGGACGCCATACCAAACCTTGTCGTGACAGGGACAAGCACCGTGACCATGTCGCGTTGGCCCTTTCAGACGCTATTCCAAAGGCTGTCGTGACAGGCCTTAGTGACGTGACCAAGTCGCGTCGGCCCGACATAACGCCAACAGACCCAAACTGGTCAAACCTTTGGTCAACACCTAGTCCCGTCCACAAACATAGACGCGTTTCGGGTCAACCAGACGTGACCCCAACGCCACCTTAACACGACGGACAAAACCTAAAATGCGTCGGCTTAGCACGACACGTTCCCATGAACGCGTCGGCTGTCCTGGCCGCGTTTCCACAAAGACTGTTCTCATAATTCAATCCATTAAAACTGTAAATAGGATAACCTAACAGGACAACCACCCACACATGGCCCATTCCTTAATCCCCAATCCATTCATGCATTAAAACCATAACACAAGGTAGGAAGTCTCCCTACCGGCAGAAGATGCCGAAGCACGCCAAAACCTCCTCGCCGACGGCACACCCATGCTTTGAGCATCATCCTCGCGTGGTTCTCGCACCGCACGGACCACCAGAAGCCGAAATCGCCAGAAATCCTTGACGGAGAAGCCACAACATCCTCCCCTGCGCCGGATAGAGCATCCTTTGCTCTATCTGGCCGAAATGAAGCTTTTAACACTCTGATCGAAATCGCGTCCAGGGTAGACGCCGCGTTTAAACCCTTTAACGTATCCCCCCTATCCGACGCCAACGGAAACCCCTGTCACGTGTCATAGAGGCGATTCCTGGAATTGGTGTCCAGCAAGGCCGACGCATTCAGCAAGGCCGACGCGTTCATAATCGCGTCGCCTTCCTCCGCCGTGATTCCATACAGTGAACCAGCAGTGCAAATGGGCTGGCATAACCAGCCCACACTGCTCACCCTGTGTATACAAACCACGAAAACAGCCCATTGACCATCTCTTGGTCAAGAGCACCACATGTAGACCCGATAAACCTGGATCCGAACGGCCGTATTGTTACAGAAGACATCTGGGTTTGGCTGTGGATGGCGAAACATCTCTACTTGTCTTGAAGAATATGAGAGAGAAATGGGAGAGAGAAAGATAAAACGCCAAGAACCCCTTCTCCTTGGTGTTGGGGCAATGGGGCTTGATGAGAAGAGTCTCCATGGGTCTCTTCATGTGGTGGTCACCTTCTCCTCTCTTCTATAGAGTCCTAAGATGTGTTTAAGAGAGAGAGAGAGAGAGAGAGAGTCCAATCTCGAGTTAGAGAGTGTCCAAGTTGTGGGAGAGTTGGAGAGTCTATCTTGAGTTTGGATGGACTTGGGGGCTCCCTAGGGATGAGGATAGGAGGTTTGGGTCATAATCCAACTCAAAGGGATTTTAGATAGGCTGTAGGATGGAAGGAGATGCTGGAAATCACGTAAAAAATGTGTTTACGTGCATGGCTCTGTCACGACGGGTGGGGGGTCGTGTTCTTGTCGCGACTATGCACCCAATAGCGACAGCAGGGCAATGCGCATAGGGTCCACAAAACGCCGTAGCTCCCTCCACAAACATCGTATTGACAAGCCATTTATTGTGTTGGATTCTAGACTCAGAGGGCTACAAAATGATGGTATTATATGCCTGATTTGGTTATAAATGAGGAAGACATGATCTCTCAAAGTGAAGGCATGTTTAGAGGATATGACAGATTGCACAATTTTGATGTTTCAAGTGGATCTTGGCCATGGGCTTGAGAATGGACTTGAAGTTGAGGGTGAACGGGCTCATGATGGGCCAAAGAAGGACTCCTAAGTGATAACCAATTTGGGGCATCAATGATATGAACATGAAATGTGCTCAACTTATAAGCAAAAAATGGGTGTCTACAGATTGCCCCTCCTTGATGCCCGCTTTGCAGGGGATCGAAGTGGAAGGAGAGTGTAGTGTAATGAAATGGAATGGAGTGAGGATGAAGTAGAGTGGACTGAAAAGTGGGCGTCAAGGTAAAAGAGACACCCGTCACAACCAATAAGCGATAGAAATTAATCTCAAGAAGACTCTAAACTAACCTCAAGGAAGAGTGAGCACGGACAACTCCTGTCTGGAATGATAGAAAAAGGAAAGTAAAAGAAGGATGATCAACCTCTTGATTAGAGGTACCTTAGCCAATTGGCCTGCATGTTTTGACTTGGGAGGAGATGTGCATGCTAAGCGGGTCACGATGACTCAAGGCCTCTGGGAGCGGTTCGCAGCCAAGATAGATCAAGGAGAATATTTAAGCTGATTTGGATGAACGAAGAGAGAAAGTTCTAGACAGGAGCCGTACTAGCCAACTGGACCAGGAGACTAGCTCAAAGAAGACCTTCAAATTGTGAGTGGAATAAGATTTCTTGTTCAAGCATTAAGCGTGATTGGCCATCACCAGGGAATCAACCTTTGACAAATCATGAGGCATGAAGCTCAAAGTCTTATATGATGCATGTTGGACTAAAATAAAAAGAAATCATCAAATTAATATGCAAAGAAAGGAGAAAATAGAAAATACTCAAGGATAATATTATTAAGCTGAGTAAGAATGGGTCAAGAAACTTTCTGCAACCACAGTGAAGGCATGAATCGTTCATCTTCAAACTTATTTAACCCAACGACCTATCCAACAAATAGCAATGTACACCTAGATCATCACTATTTTGTTGAAGAGGAACTCAGATCCCATAACACATTGAAAACCAGCTGGTCCTTGAGATGATATAGTAGCATAAGTACCATATAGTAAGATGCATGGGTAGAGTTAATGTGACGACCCTAGATATTTATGCCCAATAAGGCTCCATATCTAAGTCCGCCTCTCACGATCGGACCGAAGTCTCATAAGGGATATCTCATACAAGTGTTCAGTAAGAATATAAAAGACAACCATGAGAGTATAGTATACAAGAAAGTACATGTATCTATACTCATTTACCACAATTTTACATTGTCCCAATACATTATTACATGTCCAAGAGAAAAGTACAACTACTTAGGGCATACCCCGAGGGAGCAAAGCTCGCACTAAACACAACTACTACTCAACTGCTGGTGGTACAAGTCTGCCACAACGCCGCTGTAAGCCAAACACACGATAAGCCCTGAAAAGAGCTGTAATGGAGTGAGCCTCAACAAGTCACTGGCTCAATAGGGACCTCCCAGAAACAACACCTGAAAACTAAAGAGACCTCAACCCCAGAAGGTCTCATTGGCAACACCGATAGCCAAACCATAACATGCTCACAATAATCATGATTAACATCAACTAAAACATAATTACATCAGCTAACACAGATCTCGGAAGGTAAGAGGAACAACAGAACTAGCACAGCACTACTAGTCCACCCAACAACTAAAATGCCTAGGCCACAAGCCTTACAGGCAAACCACTACAACAACTGGTCGCCTAAGCTTTAAGCCTCACAGGCAAACTACTGCCTAGGCTACAAGCTTCATAGGCAACCTACCCATGTAGGGCAACAGGACTGGCATTAGCAAGCCAATCCACCACACACTAAAACCATAATCGAAAGTTTACCCAAAGAAGGGTAAAACACAACGTGCGGAAGGTCACACCACACGACCTCCACAAGACACAAGCTTACCTCAACACCTGAAGAGGCTAGTACTCGACGTACCACAACACAAAACTACCCACGAAGGGTACAGGTACCAACTACCATGAGGTACCACCACGGAACCACATGCACAATGGTGCCACCACCAAGGCACACCTCAACGGGTAAAACCTTAACCAGCGAGTCACTACACACAAGCCACAACTAGTGGCAAAACATGAGTCAGAAAGGAACGACGCCACCACACAGGAACAAACTACTGGTTCATGACCCCAGTATCCAACCCGGACAATACAACATAAGAACTACCTCTCAGTCTCACAATCATAGACGAAAGGTCCAACTGCCGCTCCACAACCACACAGTAAAGCCAAAGAACAGTGGAGACCAACCAACAACACACCTGCAGGCCACACACAACTGCAGGCCCATGCCTGGCACCTTTAGGGACTCTGGCCTAAGCTCCCTAAAGTCAGGCACTATAAAATAGGACTAGCTCGGGCTCAGTACATCTACTGGTGTCCGTACCCCCAACCACGAGTGCGCTACAAGTGACCGCACACCCACAAATACAAGTCGCTGCCCTCTGTCGTCTTTCCCTCAGCCGGACGTACAACTCAAACACAGGAGTGAAGGTTTCTAGGAAGACGACACAAACCTCAATGGTACACACAGTACTAGGACAAACCCCAAGCACTAACATGTCTGGCTCATACAAAACCTGGGGTACCCGACTAGAGAGGTATTCCAGAATAGGCGCCGGACCACCAAACTCAGCAAGCACACAAACCACACCAATTACTTAACACAACCATAAAACTTATACCACGATACACAAACCATAATCAGCTTGTCATTGGTCACCACGTGACCTCCAAGCAACTACACACTGCTAAGGACATAAACTACATTACAATCTTGCTTGTCATTGGTCATTTCATGACCTCCATACCACATACCACTATGCACATAAACCACACACATGAGTCGCATAACCTTTTAACATGCTTAACTTATTAACATAATCATTAACCTCAACATGCTTTACTAATCATTAATCAACTCAGAACAACTTAAAGTGCCCTAAACGATCTGAGCTAGGTCCACATGGGACCTCATTGCCCAAGGCTTAACACTTACTTCGGACAGAAGAACGCAACGAGGGTCACTGTCGCATTAAAAATGCGACGGCTGGACAAACCGTAATTCCACACTGGAATGCGACGAAGTCTACCGTCACGTTAAAACACGATGGCCCGACTGACCGCATTCACAAACCAAAACACGACAGGGCCGGTGGTCGCGACCTAAACGCGATAGCTCGACCTGTCGCCTTCACAGACAGAAACCCTATACTATGGTTGTCACACAAAAACCATCTCAAATCCTCATTTCCATGCATACCAAACTTCTACAAATCAATTACACTATACTGGAAACACAACCACACATCGATACATATTAAACATGCTTTAAATCAATCAAATAACGAGAATAAGGCAAGGAAAGTCCCTACCAACAAGAAGAACTCGTAGAACGAGGCTCGATCGGTGTTCTCCATGCTCCGAGCAGCTTCTACACACCAAAACCACGTCACAACGCAAGCTTCAAGGCCGACATCGCCTGAAATCACCGCAGCAACCCTCTCCCCGGTCGAACAGAGCTTCCTGCTCTGTTTGGTCGGAGGGCCAAACTTATCCCAACCGAAAACAAGAACACAACGTAGCATCCTGTCGCCTTCAGAATGCGACACACCTAACTGTCGCCTTCTCAAAACTCGCCATGCTACGCGTCACAAAGGCGGTACGGAGAATGCGATGCATGAGACCGTCGCGTTCAAAATGCGACGCTCCACCCACCCTATCATGTTCATAACCAGTGAACCTGTTGGCTATTTGGGCTAAAATCTCTGGCCCACAACACCCACATAATGCACATAGACCACGACCAGGGCTTAATGACCCCAAATTGGTCATGAGCACCACACCAGAACCAATAAACACAGATCCGAACTGCCACAACGTTACAGTTAAGGATACTTACCTGAACTTACTTGTAAAGTGCAGAGCTCACCAATTTTTTTAGGTTTTGCTTTTCTATTTTTTTGGGTCTTTTTGTGTAAATAAAGTAATAAATAAAGCATAAAAGAAAACTAAACAAGTTAAAAACATCAACCATACACAACTCATCACCCATATAATTGAAACAAAGCACTGAAGAACTTCCAGGTTCACACATAGAGAGTCCTCTCATGGAGCCATTGAGATGAGGGAGAATACGTATGGGACTTGGGAAGGACTTGAAGGGATAATAAGCTTGAAATTCAAATCATGGGTGGGACTGAGAAGGAGAGACAAATCATAAAGATAATGTGAGCAAGACTCAGACAAAAGCAATGAAGAAATTATGAAATTTGAATGAACAATGCTAGAGAGACAAAGTACTTTTGACATTTGAGTGGTTGATCAGATCTGCTCATTTTTATTATTTTAGTTTGAAAACATTTGATTTTTTAGGAGTCTTGAAATTATTTAATTTTTTTTGGATTTTGGCAATATCTGATTTTTTTGGATTTTTGGCAATATCTAATTTTTGGGATTTTTTGGTCAATATCTATTTTTTAGAATTTTTTTAAAAAATATGTAATTTTTTTGGTTTTTTGAATAACGCCTAAAAGCCGACGCTAGCCCTTCCTAAAAAAGACACGTGAGACGGAAGTTACTCATCTTTGCTACTACAATATTAAAGCTAGATCAAACTACTGGCCAGGGTCCTCATTCATTCCCCTTTCATTAAAGACCATCGAAAAGATCGGATGTGCATTAAGATGGTGGCATCCTGTAGATGGTTGTCCCAATTGATTGCGCTTGTGTCATCACACAACATTGGAATTTCATGCAATTTATGACCATAGTCTTCCAGTTGATGTTTGATCCACAGCAATTGGGTGCAGCAACTTCCAGTTGCAATGTATTCTACTTCTATTGTGGACAATGCTACTGAGTTTTATTTTCTGGAAGATCAAGAAATTAAGCATCATGCAAGAAATTGACAAATACCACTGGTGCTTTTTCTATCTATTTTGCATCCAACATAGTCAGCATCACTATATCCAAGCAATTTAAATTCAGAACATCTGGGATACCATAAACCTAATTTACTTGTATTAATAAGATATCTAAAATATCTTTTAACAGTATTAATATGAGATTCTCTAGGATCAGCTTGAAATCTAGCACACAAATATACACTGAACATTATGTCTGGCCTACTAGCAGTAAGATAGAGTAATGACTCAATCATACCTCTATAGATCTTTTGATCTACTTTCTTGCCAATTAGATCACTATCTATTTTTATTCCTGAGCTCATAGGAGTTCCTAAAGGCTTACGCTTGTTAAAGCCATACTTAGAAAGCAAATCTGAAATATACTTGCTTTGACAAATGTGAGTACCTTCCTTGGTCTGCTTGATTTGCAAGCCAAGAAAGTAATTAAGCTCACCATCATACTCATTTCAAACTCACTTTGCATAAAGTTTTCAAAGAATTTGCAAAGTGATTCATTAGTAGAACCAAATATAATATCATCAACATATATTTATACAATTAGGATCCCTTTAGAAAATTTCTTAATAAATAGAGTGTTATCTACTTTACCTTTTGAAAAATCATGTGATAGAAGATAAGCACTTAGTCTCTCATACCAAGCTCTTGGAGCTTGTTTCAGACCATATAGTGCCTTCTTTAATAAAAAACATGATTTGGATATTTAATATCTTCAAAGCCAGGTGGTTGTTCAACATACACTTCTTCTTTTATGAAACTGTTTAGAAAAGCACTTTTGACATCCATTTGATACAAATTGATATTAAGAGAACATACATATGCTAATAAAATTCTGATTGCCTCTAATCTAGCAACTAGAGTATATGTTTCATTAAAATCAATACCTTCCTCTTGGGAATATCCTTGTGCTACCAGTCTGGCCTTGTTCCTAGTGATTACCCCTGATTCATCCATTTTGTTTCTGAAGATCCATCTGGTCCCAATAACTAAATGGTCAGAAGGTCTAGGTATAAGTGTCCAGACCTGGCTGCATTGGAACTGGTTAAGTTTCTCTTGCATAGCTAGGATCCAAGATACATCTGCCAGTGCATCATTGATTGTTCTAGGCTCAATCTAAGAAATAAATGCAGTGTAATCACAGGGAATAGTCATACCTCTAGTTCTTACCCTATCTTGAGGATCACCTATGATATTTTCTCTTGGATGATCTCTGTGATACTTCAGTTCTCTAGGAAGCTCTTCATGTGCTTCTTCTTGTTGTTGTAGTTCTTCTAGTGGAGATCTTCCTTGTCTTCACCTTCTTCTTCAGAGAAGCTTGTTTAAGATCCATGCATAAATCTTCAACAATATCTTCTTCTTCTTCTATTCTCTTAATAGAAGGGTTAGGTTCATCAAACAAAATATGAATAGACTGTTCTATAGTTAAAGTTCTTTTTGTTAAACACTTTTATCCTCTAGGTTTTGAATATACCCTAATAGAAAACCTTCATCACTTTTAGCATCTAATTTACCTAGATTATCTTTACCATTATTCAAAATGAACACTTACAACCAAAAGGTCGAAGTGACTGATGTTTGCCTTTTTATCCTTGTATAGATCATAGAGTGTCTTCTTCAAAATTGGTCTAATCATACACCTGTTGATGATGTAGCAGGCTATGTTGACTGCTTTTGCCCAGAAGTATCTTAGTAGATTGTAGTCTGTAAACATTGTTCTGGCCATGTCCAGCAGTATTCTGTTTTTCCTTTCTACTACTCCATTCTGTTGAGTGTTCTTGGTGTAGAGAATTGTGTTATATGCCATTTTTCTTCACAGAATCTGACAAACTCTTCATTCTTAAATTCTTCACCATTATCAGACCTGATCTATTTTTTGATGTTTCTGAGTTTTCTGTACAGTTTTACTGAACTTCAGAAAAGCTGAAAAAGTATGTGATTTGGCTTCCAAAAATGATACCCAAGTGTATCTTAAATAGTCATCCACAATTACATAGCCATAAACATTTTCTCCAAGACTTAATATTCTTATAGTCTAGCTAGACAAATCCATGTGAATGAGTTCCAATGGTTAGAGGTTGTTACCAATGTCCTTGGACTGAAATGATGTCTTGGTTTACTTTCCTTTTGCACAGGCTATACAGATTCTTAACTCTTAGATCTTCAAAGACTATGTTTTCATTCTTTTGAATAACACACTTGTCGTTATGAATTTTACCAAGTGACCTTTATCACATATTTGACTGATACTAATGAGATTATGATTTAATCCTTTAACGCACTTAACATCTTCTATTAAATCCTTTTCTTTGTTCTTACTGCCCCATAGCCTATCACTTTTCCTTTTCCATTATCACCATATGTGACTTGACCACTTCATTTCTGAAACTTGTGAATAATTTTCTGTCTCCTGTCACATGCCTTGAGCACCCACTATCCAAATACCTTTTGGATGCTCTCAGGCACCCCTGAAAACAAAATTAAGTTGAGACTTTTGGTACCAAATTTTTTTGGGTCCTTGATGGTTAGTTTTCGAAATCCAGCGCAGGTGTCTAGTGGTGCAGGTGCTAACTGTGTGTCCTAATTGATTGCAGTGACTACAACATAAATCATATGCATGCTTTGAATTTGTAGTGTTATTTGCTTTAAGTTTATGTTTGTAAATATAATGTTTAACCCTTTTAGGATTTTTAATTCCTTTTTCTTTACAAATTTAGGAGTTAGACATTTTTCAGGATAAACAATTCTTCTACATTTATTGGAGGTGTATAACCTACTCCATATTTCTTTTTATCTATTCTAGCACCTTTTAGTTTTACAACTAAGGATTTTTACAATTAGTTAATTTATCTAAGCATGCTCTCAAGTAATCATTTTCTTCTCTCAATTTTCTTCAATTTTCAATTCATTAGATTTTATTTTGAGTTCTTTAATTTTACCATTTTTAGTCTTTAAATCCTCACATAACAATTCATTTGTTCTGTTAGTTTCTGATAAGTGTTATCCTAATCTTTCTACTTCATTTTTTGAAAGGTGTTGGATTTTCCTTGGTTTATCATATTTAATTTAACTACTTTCATTTGTTTAATTACAGTTTTATATTCATCATACAATTCATTAAATGCATCTTCTAACTGTCAGAATCAGATTCTGAACATGAAGTAAATGTTGTTCACACAGGTTATCTGATCTAATCTTGCCATGAGAGCTAGATTTACTTACTCTTCTCCTTCTGATTCGGAACTTGAAGTTTCTGAGCTTGTCACTCCCTCATTGTCCCATGCTATGGCCATTGCTTTCTTCTTGTATTTTCTCTGAACTTTCTTTCTTTGCCTTTCTTTTGCTCATGCTTATCAGCCTGATCTTTCTTTTTGAGCTTAGGACATTTTGATCTGTAATGTCCTGGATGGTTGCATTCATAGCATGTTGGCTCCTTCTTCTTTTCCCTTTTGAAATATCTCTTTAAGCCAAGCTTTTTTTTCTTGCAAGGATCTTTTGAAGTTTTCTTGATAGCATAGCTTCATCATCACTGTATTCAATTTTTCTTTTGAGTCATCAGAGGATGATGAGAGGAATCTACAACCTTCAAAGCATTTGACAATTTCTTTTTTGAAGAGCTTTCAGAAATCTTTCCATGTTAATCTCATGAGCCATGAGAGATCCAATTAGTTTATCAATAGGAAGTTCAGTAAGATCATGTGCCTCTTCAATAGCAGTGACTTTGGGAGTCCAAGAGTGAGTTAATGATCTAAGAATTTTTCTGACTGTTTTCTTCGTTTGTGAGATTTTTACCTAGTGAACTCAAACCAATTGTTATATTGGTGAATCTATTATACATTTGAGTAATGTTTTCATTGGATAACATTTTGAACTGTTCATAATGAGATACAAGAATATCTATTCTAGTTTGTTAAACTTTATCTGTTCCTTCATATGTTATTTTTAGTTTATCCTACATTTCTTTTACAGTTTTAAATGTGGATAATCTTTTAAATTCCTTTTTAAATAATGCACAACATAAATATTTTTAGCCTTATAATTTAGAGACAGATTTCTTTTATCAGTTATAGATAAAGCAGAAGTTCCATCAGAAGTATAGCATAATCACTTTGCTCTATTACCTGCCATAGATCAAAGTCTGTGCCTCGAATGAAGCATTCTATTCTCATCTTCCAATACTAGTAATCTTCTCCATCAAAGAATGGTGGTCTTGTGACGGATTGTCCTTCATAGTTGTGAGCTTCAGTTGCCATCTCTTCTCAAATCATTCGATTCTTCTGAGCAGACCTCACTCTGATACCACTTGTTGGATCAGGATGGCACTTTAGATGTCCTAGAGGGTATGACTTCTTGCACTTTCAAAATTTATCTAAAAATAGATAACACTATATAAGTATTTACTTGTGTAGTGTGTGTGAAACAAGTGAAAAACTTGGCAGAATCAATCACACAAAGTGCACAGAGATTTATCCTAGTTCAGCCCTCCTATCAATCAGGAGTCCTATGTCCAGTCCCCAAGCACCCCTTAGATTTTCACTAACTGCCAAGAACACTTGGCCTCTCTCAACCTAAGAGGTATTACTCTCACTTGCACCCAAGCAAGTCTTCCCTTCATAGAGGGGTATTACAACCACCTACAACCGTAGGTCTTCCCTTCACAGAGGGGCACTACAGGGAACAAACCCCTGCTGGTTTCTTACACAGAAATGAACACTGGTGTGTCCTACTCTGAAGGATGAGCAAACACAGATGGTCAGAAAGAGATTACAAATGGGATTGAAAGCTCTAACTCTTTCTGACTCAAGGTGGTGGACTGAGAGAATCTAGAAGTACAAATGCTATGCAAGAACACTTGAAAACAAGAGAGCAAGAAGTCGAAGCTTGAATTTGCTGCTCTCTTCAGATCTTGTGTCTCTCTCTTTTCTGTATGTGGAGACTTCTCTCTTTATGTAGCTATCAGCACTCACATATGTCTCACTGTCTACTCTTGTATTGTTCGTGGTCTACTCTCTATCTTTCAAAACTTCAGCTTCATATATATGCTTCAATCTTTGTTTCCCATTTGAAAATAGCCGTTTGAAATTGAATGTTGGGTCTTGAGACTTGGAGACTTTTGAGATGTCCATCATCAGATCCTCAGCCCTTGAGTCTCAACGGCTTTAGGCTTTGGAGATAGCTGCATGGCTCTCTTCAGATATCTTTCCTGAATTTTTGCAAAACACCATACCATGTCTTTTCCTTTTCTCGGGGTTAGTCTTGAGAGATATAAACAAATATAAGAAGGTAAGGGACATGTAGTTTCTTAATAGATATCTATCAATTTTAGACAGACAGTCTGTCCTTTGAATAATACAAGGTTAGGTGAGCATTCAAGAGAAATGGACACCTGCTTGGCACATGTTTGTAAAGGGAACTTGTCCTTAAAATCTAGAAACTAGATATGCTAGCACATGTCTTTAAGAGACACGTAGCATTCTGAAAAGATAAACTATGAAACTGATATTTGGAAATGACATGAAGCATTAAACAGAAGAATAGAGAAGTACAAAACTTATTTAACTATTATTATTCAGATAACACATAGAAAGTAACATAGTGTACATCATGTGTTCATCTAGTTTATTGAATAATTCCATAATGATTAGAACATTAATCGCACTGAGAATACATTAACATTTCTGCAAAATAATAACGGATACTTAAAAAACATCTAAGTGTAGATCATCAGGAAGTTAATGTTATACTTTGACTTTCAAAGAGTCGAATGAGATCAACAAAATAACAGTAATCGATGTGAGATATAGAAGCATCGATGGTTGAGTGAAAGATAATCGTTGTAAAAGACAATTGATGTTTGAGACAATCGATGTTCTAAGCTAATTGATGTTTAAGTGAAAGACAATCGATGTCTAAGGTAATCAATGTTTATGAAGCAATCGATGTTCTATGGTAATCAATGTTTCAATGTAATGCAATCGATGTTTCAAGATAATCGATGTAAACTTAAAATAGTAATCAACGTGGACTGAGAATCGATGTTTAAGTTAACTATAATCGATGTGGACAAAACATTAATCGATGTGATATTAAAACAGTAATCGATGTGGACGTCGATTATCTGGAAGTTGGAGTGAGACTTTGACTTCTGGAGAGTCAGAGTCAGTATGATATATATATGTATACAATGTGTACTTAGAAAAATTTCTTTAATGAACGTTGACAGTGTCAACATTTAGGCTTAGTGTGTTGACACCAACTGACTGTAAGGGTTATATAGTATAATGCATGCATGACAAAGTGCCAGCTTTGTATATGACAAAGTGGATTTCGGATATGAGCAATGATACTTTGTATAATAGATCATAACGCTGTCGGTCGAAGTGAACTTTGTATATAGCTTTGGATATGGCGAAGTTAGCTTCGTATATGACGAAGTGAAACTTCATATAAAATAGATCATAACACTGTCGGTCGAAGTGAACTTTGTATATAGCTTCGGATATGATGAAGTTAGCTTCATATATGACGAAGTTGGACTTCGACTAATCACGATCAAAATATGCATGATGAAGTTGAAACTCAGTGTAAATCTATAATGATAATGCAAGAATATATTGTATTCATGGGAGAAACATGATATAAAATATATTAATGGTATTTTAAGCTAAACATGGATTTTGTTATCACCAAAATAAAAGGATAAAATATAGGAGTGGTTCAACATACTGCATAGATACGACAAGAAAGTCAAGCTAGTTACCTTGAAACATGAAGAAGATGATCCGTGGACAGAGACGTATCAGTCGGAGATGACGCGTGTCCCGGATCGTGATCTCGTGAATGCTCAAATGTGTGCGAGATGGTGGGAAGCTTCTTCCTCCTTCGTCAGCTGGCCAAGGATGAAGGGCCTCACGTTTTTCTTGCTGTTTGTGCCTGCAAAACAAAAGGAGATGTACAAATGAAGAAAGAAAACCCGATTAGAACTAGAGAAGTGTAGAATCCGTCCCCTTTGAATAATGAACATGAATAGGGGATAGAACTGACCGGGAAGGGTTGGTAAACCCATGTTGGGCTAATTTAGGTGTGCGTGTGATGTATGAATGTTTTAAAGCAGAAGATGAGAGAGAGAGGGTGCACCTATGTGCCATGCATGCAGAAAATGGGGAAAAGAAAGAAAAATGATAACTCAAAGCACAAAGATCGATCGAGGTGCTTCCTATTCGTGTGGTTAGAGGAGGATGTTGTGAACAACTTTGATGAGAGTCCAAGATCTAGAATGCCCTCATTCAGGCTGTAGAGAGGCCGCACTCACTGCTGATCTAGATTATGATATGAAGAGAAGATCAAGAATAATCCACTGTATCTTTAAGCACAGACCTTCGTTTGATGTGATTCTAATTGGGTTTAGAGGAATCATAGGGAAAAACTTTAATGGAGAGCCTTGAAGAGTATGCCCTCATTTGGGCTGCAGAAACACGATAATCCCATATGTGTAGATCCTAATATGAGAGAGAAGGTGAAGAATAATTTTCTGTAACTTTGAGCACAGAACACCAATCACGTGCTTCTAGTTTGAGTATCAAGCTGATGTTGAGAGGAACACTTTGATGAAGACACCTTTGACTGAAGACATCTGGTTTTGGCTATGGATTGCGAAATATCTTGCTTGTCTTGAAGAATATGAGAGAGAAATGGGAGAGAGAAGATAAAAAGCCAAAACCCCTTCTCCCGGTGTTGGGGACGATGGGGCTTGATGAGAAGAGTCTCCAGGGGTCTCTTCACGTGGTGGTCACCTTATCCTCTCTCCTTTAGAGTCCTAAGATGTGTTTAAGAAAGAGAGAGAGAGAGTCCAATCCTGAGTTAGAGAGAGAGTCCAAGTTGTGGGAGAGTTGGAGAGTATATCTTGAGTTTGGATGGACTTGGGGGCTCCCTAGGGTTGAGGATAGGAGGTTTGGGTCGTAATCTAACTCAAAGAGACTTTAGATAGGCTTTAGGATGGAAGGAGAAGTCAAACATCACATAAAAACATGTTTATGTGCATGGCGCTGTCGCGACAGGTCGTGGGGTCGCGTTCTTGTCGCGACCATGCACCCGGTAGCTATAGTAGGGCAGTGTGCGTAGGGTCCACGAAACGGGCCGTAGCGCCCTCCACAGACATCGATTGATGAGCCATTTACTATGTTGGATTCTAGACTCAGAGGGCTACAAAATGAGGGTATTATATGCCTCATTTGGATTAGAATGAGGACGCTATGATTCTCAAAGTGAAGGTATGTTTAGAGGATAGGGCAGATTGCACAGTTTTGATGTTTCAAGTGGATCTTGGCCATGGGCTTGAGAATGGACTTAAAGTTGAGGATGAATGGGCTCATGATGGGCCAAAGAAGGACTCCAAAGTGATAACCAATTTGGAACATCAATGATATGAACAAGAAATGGTGCTCAACTTATAGGTCGAAAATGGGTGTCTACAGTCGACACATGCCTTTTTATTTGTCGACACATGCATTAAATTCAAGTGAATGTTTTTCAAGTCCCTATCGATTACTATTTAAGTAACTAGGCAAAGTGCAATTCTGATTAGTGACTAAGTCTTCTATCAATTGGTGTTAAAAGATATTACTCTTTTCAAATGCCGCATCGATTGGAGTTCAATCATATCGATTGCTGACTAAATGATTGTTTCTATTACTTCTTAAGTGAGCAATCGATTCTTAAAGAAAAGCCTCTATTGATTGTTGTTTAAATACAATCGATTTACTGACCAAGCATTGCAATTGGTGACTAAGCTTCCTGTCGATTAGTGAAGATGTTCTGATTACTGAAGTGATTTCTTTCGATTAGTGAACATTCTATCAATTGGTGTTGTGAGTTGTTCCGATTGGTGAACAACATATCGATTATTGTTTTTTTTTTGTTCCGATTAGTGAACAAATAGACTGATTCATTCTGATTATTGACTATGAGGCTTATGTTGTATCAATTAGTGAACACTTACTCTATATTCTCTTCACTTGACTTATGAGCTATCGAATGGTGACTATTATTGCATATGCCCCTGTCTTATGAACACTTGACTTTTTTATAACGATTAGTGACCTAAATGATTCTGATTAGTGACTATACATCATTCTTCAGTGAAATTCTTTTGTGCCCAAAGTTTCTTTATTTCAAATTTGGTCTATATGTTTCACGTAAGTTCTCACACGTATCTGAAACATTAAATGAGCAGTCTATACTTGCTCAGACCTAGGCTATGTTGCCCGGTTGGCTAACCCAGAGGGGGGGGGGGGTGAATGGGTCTTAAATTAATCTTATCTAATAAAACCTGAACTCAAACAAACATAAAGAGTTCTTGAAAGGGATTAGTAATGGTTAGTAAAAACAACAATCACACAAAGAAGACAATCACACAACACACAGATTTATCCTGGTTCGGATCTCCTCTCCTTAGGAGTCCTACGTCCAGTCCCTGAGCAACCTCAGGATTTCACTAACTAGGGTACAGTCCCCCTATGGACAAAAACAACCACCCAGCTCAGCTGGTCTTCCTTCACCCCTGAAGGGACACAACACCCTGGTACCACCAGGTCTTCCTTTACTCCTGAAGGAAGAACACCACCCTGGAACCACCAGGTCTTCCTTCACACACGAAGGAATAACACAGGAAATTCTTGAAAGAAAAAGACTAGCCCTAGATCAAGCTTTTACAAAACTCAATCTGAAGCTGCAAGCCTGAGAGTCGAAGATCTACACAAGTGCACTCTCTCAGAACTAAACTAGCTCTTCCTTGATTTTTCTTCTCACAGCACAAGAAGCTAGGAGCCAAGATCGAAAGGAGAGAATTTTGGCTCTAGAGATCTTCTGAAAACTTGAAAGAAGCAGAATTCTAGACTCTCTTCCAATTTCTATATACAATAAAGCTTCCTTCGTCTTGTATTTATATCTCCAATTTGAATGAGGATGAAGAGATGACCGTTGTCTCACAGCTTTGGTGTACGTTAGACTGAAGGATCTATAGAAACTTCCTGTCGACAGTCTTTTGTTCTTTGGAGCTCGCAAAGTGATGAGATCTTCTTAGCTATCTTGAAGTTCTTTCTGTGTCAGATGTTGTAGGATAGTGTATCCTTAAGGTTCTGCAAGGTTGAGCTTTAATGGTAGACAGCTATACTATCTCCAGATGTCAGTCAACGTTAGAGCAGATAGACACAAATATGGTAGTGACAGTTTATCATCTAGAAGATGCATGCAGAGGATACACGAGAATGGAAGATATGTTCTGTATCTGTGCAGAGATACGTTCAGTCTTTATTAAATGCATGGCAGTCAAACAGACGTGATGCGACTTTGACTATTCAACGTAGCTTAAATCAAGGAAAACATTTAATTAATGGAAACATGACTTATGCAGTCGTTATGAAAGTCTGATAGAATCGTTATGATCAAGTTGCTGTAACTCATAAGAAGTCGTTATGATAACTTATGAAATCGTTACCACAACCAAGTCGTCTATAACAGATGATATAAGAAAATCGTTATGAAAACAAGGCAAGTCGTTCTGATTCTGAACAAATCGTATGAAACACTTATCAGATCGTTATGAGATGCAAGTCGTTGTAACTCTCTAAAGAAATCGTTGCGATGACTTACAGAATTGTTATGACGAGCAAGTCGTTATAACTCTCTAAAGAAATCGTTACGATGACTTACAGAATCGTTATGACGAGCAAGTCGTTATAACTCTCTAAAGAAATCGTTACGATGACTTACAGAATCGTTATGACGAGCAAGTCGTTATAATTCTCTAAAGAAATCGTTACGATAACTTACAGAGTCGTTATAATGAGCAAGTCGTTATAATTCTGAAGAAGTCGTTACGATAACTTACAGAGTCGTTATAATGAGCAAGTCGTTATAATTCTGAAGAAGTCGTTACGATAACTTACAGAGTCGTTATAATATCGACTTGTTTGACACAGCAAGGTTATTCAATCTTTCAAGTAAATCGTTGTTCTAGTGAGGAAATCGTTATAGTTAATGAAGGAACTATTATGGCTCTTCTGAAAAAAGATGTATGTAAGACTTACCACAAATGCTTGACTTTCTTTGGGTAATTCCTGTGCTTATGGCTAGATAAACAAGGTTAGAGAAACTTTTGACAGTGTTTTGTTTATCACCAAATAGGCAAGTAATTAATTTAAAGTACATGGGGATGGACTGTTCATCAATCTCCCCCTTTTTGTGATGACAAAACTATGATCAATATTTAAGTAGTACTGAATATAAACAGGAATTAAAGTACTTGAGTCATGATTCAGGAATGTGTCAGACACAAGTAGGTAAACATTCTCCCCCTTTTTGTCATTAAGCAAAAGGAAAGAGACAAAGAATAAGAGACAATGAGGAGAAGGAGCACAATCATTCATTAAGATTGAGGAGGTACAGGCAAATAATAAGCAGGAGAGAGAAGGGAGGCATAATGAGAAATAGCTTCCCAGGCCTGCTCTTCCTGACGCTTGAAGAATTGCCTAAAGGCACCACTCTCAATGGAGAAGGATGGTCCCATGGTCGAAGCCATCTGGATAGATAGATGTTGCGCTGCTTGGTAAGAAACAGGTCATACTCATCTGGATCCATGGAGGAGCAGATGATGAGTGTTTTACCAAAACTTGCACAGGCAAGAAACTGATCCATGGTGACAGGGTAGAAAAATCTTTTGTCCTTGAGTTCCTGGCGAAGAGCTAAAAACACTTTGTATCTTTCAGCCCAAACTTTGTAGGGATCAAGGACCAGATGGATTGAGTTCATATCCAAGAAGGTGGCAGGAGAGACAGGAGCTTTTCCTTCCCTGGCCTGAGCAGCATTCAGATGAGCTAGCTGCTGAGCTGATAGAGAGTATAGCTTGGACCAATCGGAGGCATTCAGCCTTTCACATTCTGAGAGTAGAGGGGCAAGACATCAGACTTGACAAACCCTCTATGATATTCCCGGAAAAGAAATCTAGGAAAACCAACTTGAAGGCCTTTCTGAATCTTGATTCTGCCCATAACTCTTGCAAAACGCTCAAAAATGATTGACCCAATCGAGATTCCATGATCAAGAAATGAATCTGAGGCAGGAAAATCTCTTCAGGTAAATGAAGAGTTGCAAAATCTACTCTTATTCCTCAGATGCTCAGAGTGGTTAGGACCTTGAGGCTCTCTTGAACTGGCTAAGCTGAACTTCAGGTAATTTGTTGAGATACCGGTAGTTGTTGAACATTTGGAAATGCCTGACCAGCTTGATGAGCTTCTGAATGCAGGAGCCCAGGTGTTCTGGTGGTGAAACTTGAACCACTCAGAAAGGGTCAGGAGTGATCCCTGGGAGGAAACCTTGCTGCCTTAGCCTGAAGAAAGTGATGTACAAATCTTTATGAGATTTAGCCCATTGCTCCTCAGTTTTGGTGGGCTGAGGAGAAGATTTTGGATTTTTCGGCTTTAGACAGAGGAGTATAGGGAAGAATGACATCTAAGTGGTCAGAGAGGTTAAGAAAAGGAAGATTGAAGAGTGGCAAAGACAACCTTCTGAAGATATTCTTTGTACAGAGAGGTATGCTTGTGGTGACTATAAGAGAAACCACAAAGGAGGGTAAAGAGGAGAGGGAGGAAGGAAGCTTCCGTTTTTGAGACAGTACTGGAAGAGTCTGTCTTGGAAAGGTGGTCTCCTACCTTTAGCACAGATCTAAGAATGACCTCTTCAAACTCATCCTTAATTTTATCAAGAAAGGGAGAGTCGACTTGGACATCTGTAGGAATAATAGTGATAAAGGAGGAGGTGCAGGGGGGTTTAGAAATGCATCAGAATTGAGAGATCCTACTTCTGGAAGTGAAGATGTACCAGAAGAGGATGAGGCTCCAGCTGAGGATGCTGGAGGGGCCTCAAATTCTTGAGCAGAGGAAAGATGAGAAGTAAAAGAAACAGGAGAGGATGTGATGGGATGAGGAGGAAAAGGTTGGGAGAGGAAATGGGCCTGGATCTAGTTTTTTGAAGGGAGGTGGAGCAGGTGGAGCTGTGGAGTTAGTGGGTGGAGAAGGAGGAATGGGAGTGTTGGTAGAAGTGGGAGCAATGGGTGGAGGATCTGAAACCACTTCTTCAGGCAAGGGAGGCAAAGGATCCAACACTGCCGGCCCTGGTGGCCCTGATTCCATCACAACTGGCCCTGATGGCCTGAATCTTTAGCTGGCCCTGTTGGCCCTGACTCTGCAGCTGGCCCTGTTGGCCCTGACTCTTCAGCTGGCCCTGATGGCCCTGACTCTTCTGCTGGGGCTTCTGCTGCTGCTGCTGCTGACTGCCCGGAGGGCTCAGGTACACTTGAGTGAGGCTCCTGAGCTGCTGGAGGAGCAGGAGCTTGAGCTCCGACAGCCTGAAGGATGTCAGATAGCATATTCTTCATGGTCCCCATTTCCTGATGGAACCAAGTCATGGCAGAGCGAATCTGAACCAATTCCTTGCGGGCTGAATCTTGGCTTAGAAAGATGGAGTTCACATCAGACTGAAGTGAGCAAAGCAGCTCACCCTGAACATTCAACCTCTCTATCACAGGTTTTAAATTGATGACAATCTTTTGCTTGACCTGTCTTTCAAATGGTGCATCAGCTAGAAGGGGTACTTCAGGAGCTATATCTTTCTCTTTGCCCTTTGTAGCTGGAGGAGGTGGATTATTGTCCTCATCAGAACTTGATGAACTAGCTGTCTCCCCTTCTCTGGCATCCAAATTTCAGACTCTCTCTGGTCTTCCTCCTGATCTCTGGTGGCTGGAGGTGCAACATCTGGTGTCTCTTGGGATTGCTCCCCCTCAAGTGGAGCATCTTCTGCAACGGCACCAGTCTCCCCCTGACAGGGAGCATCCATTTCCATCGAATTATCCTGAGGATTTTGCTGCTCCTCTTCCACTGGACCTCTTCAAAGATGTGGCCTGATGCCACAGACTCCTCCATAACAGGCAAGATGTCTTCTGGGAGAATGTCCTCAATTCTCCTTTCAGCATGAGGCACAACTGGATTTGCTGCAGCTGGCCTGTCTTCTTCTGCCCTCACTGTTGTTGCTGCCTCTGATTGATTTCTGGCCATAGATGGCCCTTCCTGCTCTGTTTCTACAAAGACTGGAACAGAACCTGATTCCAGTGGCAATTCGGGCATCACAGAATCTGCCTCCACTGGGATTGAGCAACTGAAGGCTCACCAATGAGACCTTCACCTTCTGCAACTGAGGCCTTGAACCAGACCCCATTGACTACTGAAAACCGCTCTTCTTTAAATTTCTGGACCTGATAGCTTGGCCCATCTTCTCCACAACTGCCCCTGAGACATCTACACCGAAGTGTCTGAAGATTCTGGTGAGTAAATGGGCATAGGGCAGGGACACATTCAACTTGCTTTTAGTGTCCCAAATCTGCTCCCTGGCAAATTTCATTCTCTCTAACATCACTCACTGCGGCCATATTGATTTCCTCATTTTTAATGGCCCAGTACATCAGTCGGAGTCAGCCTTAGTGCAAGAGGAGAAGGTTGCACTTCGGGGAACCAAAATCTGACAAACAATAAAGTGAAGGAGGCGGTTGAAGGCACTTAACTGATTGATATCTAGCTTGCCATCCCTCATCTTGAACCCTGGCCCAACAACCCCAAACCCTTTTCTTGGGTTTCTACTGAATGAATTCCACTGAAGCCGGATGTGCTTACTCCAAATAGCATCCTAAGCAATTCCTGGTCGATTCTGATTAGGGTGCCCTTGACTGAAGAAACGAGGGCCCCATCTTCTTCTGTTCTTAAGCACACAAAGAACGCCTTTACCAGGTCCGGATAACTTACCTCTAAGCAAGTGGTAAGCCCTTTCCACTCATCTGGTTGATCTTCTCAATGAGTGCTGCTCATTCCATTCTTCTGCAGATCGGAAACATCTACTTCCTTGTGACCACAGAGCTTTGTCTTCACAAAGGTGAAACGCTCCTCCTGCGCTGGGGTGAGGTATTTGGCGCTGTAGCCACCCACACTGCCGGCAATAGCTGTGCGGCCATGGATTCAGGTAGGAGAAGGTTTGAAGGGTTGAAGAAAGGGTGACGAGAAGAAACCCTCAAACAATTTCGCGGGAAGGAGATGGAAGCTTCAAATTTGCAGAGGTTAGAGACAAGAGTCGCTAGGGCATCGGCTCATGCGTCGGGACGAAAGAGGGAAAAAGGTGAATGAGGAAGAGGAATCGTTAACGCATCGATTTAAGAATATAATGCTCCAAAAGGTGAGGCGTCAGAAAACGACAAGCGAGGTTGACCGCCTTGAAGGACTATGACTCATCGGACGGAACGCTTAAACTGAGACTTTTGAATTGATTTTGCCACAAAAAGAGAGAGAGAACCTTCTTAAATTCTGAGAATTTTATACCAGCTTTAAATGAAGATCTTTTCACAAAATACACATGCCTAACTCCCTTCTAAGAGATGTAAATCTCTCTTCAGGTAAGGCCTTTGTGAAAATATCTGCTAGCTGATTGTTTGTATCAATAAACGATATTTCAATATTGCCATTTGCTACATGATCACGAATAAAATGGTATCTGACCTCAATATGTTTGGTCCTGGAGTGCTGAATTGGATTTTTTGGGAGGTTGATAGCGCTGGTGTTGTCACATAGCAGAGGAATTTTCTTGACTTTGAGTCCAAAATCCTCAAGTTGTTGCTTTATCCATAAGAGTTTGTACAGCAACTTCCAGCAGCTACGTACTCGGCTTCAGCTGTAGATAGTGCTACTGAATTTGTTTCCTTGAGGACCATGAGATTAAACACCCTGCAAGAAATTGACAGCATCCACTGGTGCTTTTTCTATCTACCTTGCATCCAGCATAATCAACATCAGAATATCCTACTAATTTTACATCACAGGAGTTTGGATACCATAGTCCTAGATTATGAGTCCTGGCTAAGTATCTGAAAATTCTTTTGACAGAAATTAAATGTGATTCTCTAGGGTCGGCTTGATATCTAGCACACATGCATACACTAAATAATATATCAGGTCTACTTGCGGTTAGATAAAGTAATGAACCTATCATACCTCTGTAGATCTTTTGATCTACCTTCTTACCATCCTTGTCATTGTCCATCCTAGTTGATGTACTCATTGGTGTTGACAGTGGCTTGGTGTTTTCAAATCCAAATTTCTTTAGCAGTTCTCTGGTGTACTTTGCTTGACAGATGTGAGTTCCTTCCTTTCCTTGTTTGATTTGAAGTCCAAGGAAGTAGTTAAGCTCTCCCATCATACTCATCTCAAATTCTCCCTGCATTAGCTTTTCAAAATACTTGCACAAGGATTCATCAGTACAAAGATGATGTCATCCACATAAATTTGAACCAACAGTATATTTTTGGCTTTTGTTTTTATAAAAAGAGTGCTATCTACTTGACCTCTATTGAAACCATGTTTTGTGATAAAAGAACTAAGTCTTTCATACCAGGCTCTAGGTGCTTGTTTTAAACCATATAAAGCCTTATGCAACTTAAAACATGATTCGGAAAGTCTGTATCATCAAAACCGGCGGTTGTTCCACATAAACTTCTTCTTTTATAAAACCGTTTAGAAATGCAGATTTAACATCCATTTGAAATAACTTTAAATCTAATGCAGAAGCATAAGCAAGTAACATTCTAATGGCCTCAAGTCTAGCCACTGGTGCATAGGTTTCATCAAAATCTATGCCTTCCTCTTGACAATAGCCTTGAGCCACCAGTCTGGCCTTGTTTCTTAGAATTACACCAGATTCATCCAATTTGTTTCTGAACACCCATTTAGTGCCGATCACAGGATGGTCTGATGGTCTAGGAACAAGTGACCATACTTGGTTTCTCTTGAATTGATTTAATTCATCTTGCATTGCTATTATCCAAGATTCGTCAGTTAGGGCTTCATTGACTGTCTTAGGCTCTAATTGAGAAACAAAAGCAAGGTAATCACAAGGAATCAAGTTACCTCTTGTTCTTACCCCTACCGATGGATCACCAATGATGTTTTCAGGTGGGTGATCTTTCTTGTATCTCCATTCCTTTGGAAGAGTTTCATGAGAAATTTCTTCTTGTTGCATTTCTTCCAGAGGCGAATCATCCTTATCTTCAAGTGATGTGTCTTTCAGTTTATTGGACAGTTCATCTGCGTCATCATTATCACTCTCTACTTCCTTTCTCAGGGAGGGATTAGTTTCATCAAAAATAATGTGTACAGACTGTTCAATCAATAAGGTACGTTTATTAAACACTCTATAGCCTTTGGGTTTAGAGGTGTACCCCATGAAGATGCCTTCATCTGATTTGGCATCCAACTTACCAATATCCCTTTTTCCGTTGTTGTGAATAAAGCAAGGACATCCAAAGGTTCTGAAATGGCTGATCTTTGGCTTCTTCCCTTTAAACAGCTCATATGCAGTCTTCTTCAGGATTGGCCTGATCATGACTCTGTTGGCAATGTAGCTGGCTGTGTTGACTGCTTCTGCCCAGAAATATCTTGGTAACTCATATTCACAAAGCATAGTTCTTGCCATATCCAAGAGAGTTCGGTTCTTCCGTTCGGCTATGCCATTTTGTTGTGGTGTCCTTGGTGGTGAGAAATTGTGCTGAATTCCTTGATCATCACAGAATCTAGCAAACTTTTCATTTTGGAACTCACCACCATGATCAGATCGAATGGATACTATACTGAACTTCTGATCTTTCTGGACTTTCTTGCTGAAGCTAACAAAATTATCGAAAGTATCATTTTTGTGTTCTAAGAATGATACCCATGTGAATCTTGAGTAGTCATCTACTAACAAATCCGAAATTCTTTCCTCCAAGACTGGTAGTCCTCATTGGCCCAAATAGATCCATATGTAGGAGCTCAAGGGTTTTGAGGTGGTCACCACCGTTTGACTTGAAGGAACTTTTTGTGTGCTTTCCCTTAGCACAAGGTCTCCAACGAATATCTTCTACCAAGAGTCTATAAAAGAAGAAGAGCATGCTTCCACGAAATATATACGAATCAGACTTCTGTACATAGATGATCTGAAGTTTTGAAGAGAGCCATCAACACATACATCCACTCCAAAACAAAAAAGAAAGTAGAGCATTGAAGCCATCATCTTCTATCTTTTTTCATCCCTCTCTCTCTCTCTCTATTGTGTTCTTGTTGTAATCATCTTGAGAGAGTTGTTTGCATTTGAGAGAAAGTTTTTTTGTATATCTTTTTCTCTCTTGGGCATTGTCTCAGATCAAGCCTTATTATTGTGAGCTTGGTCCAGGGACCCTTGAGATCTCATTGAGATTCTGTGTTGTTCCTCTTTATGTGAGAAGAGTAGACCAACCTACTAGCTAGGTGTTGTTTCCCTTTGTTTAAAGAAAGACCAACCTGCGAGCTGGGTGGTATCCTTCTGGGTTGAAGGGAAGACCTGTGTATCAAGGTGGTGTTACCTCTTCGGGTTGAAGAGAAGACTAGCTGTGGCTGAGTGTATTTATCAATAAGGGGGACTATAACCTGGGTAGTGAATCCCAAGTTATTACTTGGGGACTAGACATAGGCCTAAGGTGTGTCTTAGTGCTGAACCAGGATAAATCCATGTATCTCCTTGTGTGATTGCATTTGCTTATTTCTATTGCACACTAACACTAACATTTACATCTTCATGTTCAAGTTTTATTATTTCATAAACATTTAAAACACCTATTCACCCCCCCCCCCCTTTGGGCTTGCTATCTAGGGCAACATTATGCACTCCTGCTAGTGGTGGAGGCAATGCTATCTGGTAGGCTATTTCACCACCCTTTTAAGGATCTCAAAAGGGCCAATGTACCAGGGACTCAACTTTCCTTTAATTACAAATCTTTGGATTCCATGTGAAGGTGACACCTTCAAGAATACGTGGTCTCCAACTTGAAATTCTAAATCTCTACACCTTTTATTTGCATAGCTTTTCTATCTTGACTGTGCTATCTTGAGGCGTTCCTGAATGATCTATAAATTTTGTGGTGTTTGATATTATTTCAGGTCCTAACCATTACCTTTCTCCAACCTCTTCCTATATCACACATGTTGTCACACCCCGACGCGGAAGATCGGAACGTGAGGCAGTTGCAAGTAAGCGAGTATAGAGCACATAATAGACATCAAGCCATTGGACAATAAATAATGCCAAATCAAATGCATTTCATTGATAAATCTACTAATGTCTATTACAACCACTAATTTCAGAACCATGACATAGGGCCCAATTGACATATTACATTGAATGAAATTAAAGGACTAAACTAAGACTCTAACATAACACTAGCACGCCAGGGTACTCTTGATTCACTCCTGGTCATCCCCATCCTCATGAGTGTAGGTATCTTCTTCAGTTTCACCTGAGAACACATGTCAAATAACGCAGGGTGAGCGATAACGCAGTAGGACATAAATCTCATAATCAGGCATGCTTTAAATGATTAATGTATTAAAGAGCAGAGTAACTAACGATATAGAGAGAGAGTCAAGTATTGTTGAGCAAGTGATAGCACAATAGCATGATTCAAAATAGCACAAGTGTCAGGTATAGCACAGAGAGCAGGATGGCCATAGCACAAATAGCACAATATATTTCACAATAGCACAACGAGTCGAGTATAATATAGCACTTTGATTGTCATTAGATAGTCGAGATAGATAGCACTTGAGTGTAATGCCAAATACCCTAGTCAATTAACTCCCGCAGGCAAATAGCACTTTTGGGCACACCTCTCAGGATCAGACTAGGCCCTTTATATTGCCAAGCATTAGTCATATTGTTTATCTTTAGACAATCAGTCAAATGGCCATAAAGAGTACCAAGAATAGATGAGAGTATTTGATGAATAGACGAGAGTGTAGAGAACGTGAATCAATGAGTGAATAGAATATAGGTGAGAACTATAGGTTAATGCGCATGAAACGACGTTAAATAGGCAATAGTAACAGTTGTACAACACGCATGATTGGTGCTGGCAGTCAGGTAGAATTCACTAACCAACCACTGGCCATGCTACGAACATAGTCCAGAGGTCCGACGTGATCTCATGGTAAAAGAGAGAGCAATCTAAGGCCGTTTGGATCATACTGATCCTAAGGGTGTTATAGGTATTGAGGGTACAACTCGTCGACCATGTGGGAATCCATGGACAGAGGAGACTTACGGAGGGCTTGAACAAGGACTCACTAGTCTGACAGAAGGAATATCCGATGGAGAGTTTGTCCAAGTCAAGAGAAAGTGTATGTAGAAACAAGTTGCTCGACATTCTAGAGGAATTCTAGAACAGTGGAGCGTCGGTAACGGTGTTCAAAACCACGAGAGAAATGAAGACAAGTCCATTATAAAATAGGGTACAAATATACATTATTCAAATAAATTATCAGATGTATTATGGGATATTTAATGTCATGTCAAGTCATATTGGATGGTTACAAGTATGTGCATATGATAGAGAAAATCATAGATATGAAACGTCAAGTGTATGACTTTTAAATAAACTATTACATGTCCATGTTCAAACATCTTTTTTTACTGCATTTAAGACATTAACAAGATGTATAGTCACTGTAGCAAGACAAGAACCATAGCAAATTAGGGTTTATCTACAAAATTCAAGAAGAGGACATACCGCTGTGAGGATCGCGACAAGGTACTTCAAGAACACGACGGGGCCTGTCAAAGAATGTGACAAGTCCATCTGGCACAGGCAGACAGAACGCGACGCTATGGCCTATCGCATTCAGAATGCGATGGGTTCCTTCTCGCGACCCACATTGAGAACGCGTCCTATCGAGTCGTCGTGTTCTCAGGGTTTCAGCCTGAGCCCGAGAGGGAAAAAGCCTTGCCTTGGATTGCAGTCCATACTTTCCAAGGTTGACACATGGGTGTTTTAAAATAGAAATCTCGATGTACACTTGATGAAAAATAATGAAACAAGTTTTAAACGAAACTAGACTTGCAAGAGTATAAACAGTAAAGAGTAATTAGAATCTTATCATAGTATTGACAGGCTATGATCTAGTTCTTTCACAATGAATATAGAACATGACACAATGACAAAAAGAGAATTAATTCGGAAAGGTACATGATAGAAATTGGGGAAAAGGTGTCACTAGTTTTCTGACATCAAATAGCATGTACAGTAATATTTTCATGGCATGAGATCAAGTGTAGATAGAGAATTAAGATAAACATGATGGGTCGGGTACATGTTCTTAATAGAACTTCCAACAAGAAATTGTCATGATAGGGTCGATAGAAATTAGGGAAAGAGAGGGCCTTTGTTCCTGGTATCAAGAACAAACTACAAACGAGAGTAATTTAATTTAGCTTGTGAGATTCCCTACCTTTGGACGATGCAAACTCCTAAGGTTAAGAACGGGAAGAACAGGCTTGTAGATCTTCTAGTAGTCTTCTGTCCACGAATTCCTCCTCCAATGGCCTCTTCTCCACGTCCAAGAAGTCTGAGTAGAGTAATAGGGTCGGCCATGAAGGGGTTGGGGGTGTATTTATGCATCTAGCATGTTAAATTCCTAATACAACTCTAACTTCCATTAAACTCCGAATTTTCTTTGTTTCCTCCAACCTTCCTAGCATTAACCCTCCTAATTGGGTTAGATTGGGGTTGCAATTTCGTACCTAGCTAGTCAGGTAGGGTTAGGATTCCAATTTATATGTATATTAGCTATATTAATGATTCACTTGCCCTTTTTAATTTAGGAAACAATAGAGTTACGAATTTTAGGGTATTTTCTTTTATTCCATCCTTCAAACTCCTATTTTGGCCCAATAACTTTTATATAAACTATTAATAAGGCCCATTACTTATTTTTTGTTTATTGGGTTTTAATTAAATCAATTTCTTTAATATTTCTATTTATTTATTTATTTAGAAAATAGTGGGATGCTACATCCTCCCCCTCTTAAAAAGAATTTGGTCCTCAAATTCATATGATCATAACAGGGAGAAATGTCTTACCGAAAATGTCGGGGTAGTTTCGCCTGATTGTCGTTTCAGGTTCCCATGTGGCTTCTTTTACTCCACGGTTATTCCATAGAACCTTAACCACATGAATAGACTAGTTCCTAAGTTGTTGCACTTTCCGATCCAATATCTTGTTTAACTTTTCTTCATAAGTCATGTCTTTGTACAGCACTAAGTCCTCATGGCGTATGATGTGGGTAGGATCGTACATATACTTTCTGAGTATAGAAACATGGAACACATTGTGTACGAACGCTAAATGTGGAGGCAACGCCAATCGATATGCGACTTCACCAACCCTTACGAGCACTTCGAAAGGGCCAATGAATCTTGGACTTAGCTTTCCTTTGACACCAAACCTTTGAATTCCACGGGTAGGAGATACCTTCAAAAGTACATGATCTCCCACTTGAAATTCTAGATCTCTCCTTCTTTTGTCGGCATAGCTCTTCTGTCTAGATTGAGCAATCTTAAGCCGATGTCGAATGACCAGAATATCCATGGTCGTAACTTGTACCATGTCTGGACCTAACCATTACTATTCCCCGACTTCATTCCAGCATACTGAGGATCTACAACTTCTACCATAAAGTGCTTCAAATGGAGCTACCTTAATACTCGCCTAATAACTATTGTTGTAGGCGAAAATCAAAGATAACTGCTCATTCCAGTAGCCTTGGAAGTCTATAGTGCAGGCTCTAAACATGTATTCTACAATTTGATTTGTCCTCTCAGTTTGTCCATCTGTTTGTGGATGAAAAGCAGTACTAAAATTGAGTTTAGTACCAAGTGCAGTTTGCAGTCTCTTCCAGAAATGAGAGGTAAATCTTGGGTCACGATCAGAGACGATTGATGATGGAACTTCATGCAGTCTCACTATCTCTTTGATATAAAGAGCGGCTAACACGTCCACAAACCACTTACTTTTGATAAGCAGAAAGTGTGCAGACTTAGTTAGTCGATCAACAATAACCCATATGGCGTCGAGTCCACCACGAGTTTTGGGTAAACTTATGATGAAGTCCAGCCAATACTTTCCCACTTCCACTCTAGGATGTCTAAGGGTCTGAGTACGCCAGTAGGACGGCGATGATCTGCCTTCACTTGTTGGCAAGTAAGATAATGAGCACCATGCTCGGCTACTTCTCTTTTCATGTTTGGCCACCAAAATGTTCTTTTCATATCTTGATACATCTGGTACCGCCAGGATGAATAGTGTACTTGGTTTTATGAGCTTCATCCAGTAGCTTTCTTTTCAGATCTTCATTGTCCGATACACATGTTCTTCCTTGGAATACTAGCCTTCCATCCTTGGTCATAGCAAAGTCTGGTTAATCTGCTAAAGTTTCCTTAATACGAACCAAGCATGGATCGTGGTCCTGTTGAGCTTTGATCTCCATAAGCAAGTCAGATTGAATCTTGATATTGGCAACCAGACTCGATCATCTCTATGTTCAATATTCAAGTCTAACTTTGCGAATTGTCTAGCAGTTGCATCTCGCAAGAATTAGACTAGATAAGGATGCCATAGGCTTTTACTAAGAGCATCGACCACATCATTTCCTTTGCCTGGATGGTATTGGATGTTGAAGTCCTTTAAATATTCCAACCATCTTCTTTGCCTCATGTTGAGTTTTTTGAGAGAATAAGTACTTCAAGTTTTTATGATCTGAATAGACAGTGAATTGTCACCATAAATAATATCTCTAGATCTTTAATGCGAAGACTACAGTAGCCAACTCTAGATCATGCACAGGTAGTTGACTTCATGCGTCTTTAGTTGTCTTGAAGAATAGGTGATGACCTTCTCTGTCTGCATCAATACACAGCCTAAACCAATTCTCGAAGCATCAGTATAGATTGAGAAACTTTCCCCCTCTATAGGAAGAGCAAGAACAGGGGCTGAGGTCAAACATTCTTTTAATGTCTGGAAACGTTTCTCACAGTCTTTACTCCAAGCATAAGGATTCTCCTTTCGTGTAAGACGAGTGAGAGGAACAACGATCTTGGAGAAATCTTTTATGAACCATCTGTAATAACCAGCCAGTCCTAAAAGCTCTTGATTTCTGTGACATTAGTTGGTCTCACCCAATTAAGCACAACTTCAACTTTGAGGGATCAACAGAGATGCCATCCTTGGAGATGACATAGCCTAAGAAGGACACTTCTTCGAGCCAGAACTCGCACTTGCTCAGCTTAGCATATAGTTGGTTGTCTCATAGGACTTGCAAGCTATCCTTAGATGTTCTTCATGTTCTTATTTGGTTTTGGAGTATATGAGAATATCATCAATGAAGAGGACCACGAACTTATCAAGGTATGACCGGTATATGTTGTTCATGAGTTGCATGAAAGCTACAAGAGCATTGGTCAGACCAAAGGTATAACAATGAATTCTGTCCATACCTGCTCCTGAAAGTCGTTTTGTATATGTCGTCGTCCTTGATCTGAGATCAATTTTGGGAAAATTAAGCTCCAGATATCTGGTCAAAGAGTTCATCGACTCGAGGCAATGGATACTTGTTTTTGATGGTTAGCTGATTAAGTTGCCGATAGTCGATGCATAATCTCATAGATCCATCATTCTTCTTACAAATAGGACATGTGCCCCATGGAAAGTACTTGGTATAATGAAACCCTTTTCTAATAATTCAATCACAGTTGTGCCTTTAGTTCTTTTAACTCAGCAGGGACATCCGTGTATGGTTGACGTGACACCGGTGCAACTCTAGGGATTAAATCAATAAAGAAATTTACATCTCGTTCAGGGGAAATCTTGGCAGCTCTTCAGGGGAAACGTCAGGGTAGTCCTGGACTATGTGTATATCTTCTATCTTGGATCCTTTCCTTTCAATTACTAAGGTTGCAAGGAAAGCATTGCAACCTTCCTTATCATGTTGTGGTCTGTATGGCAGAGACTAGAGACATCCATCTCTTGTGGTCTAATCCTAGTGAATGATAACTTAGGGAATTCGCTAAACGTAACCTTCCTTTATTACAGTCGACACTTGCCCCATAGGTGGACAACCAATCGGCTCCAAGAATCACGTCATAGCCTTCCATGGGCATACATACCAGGTCGGCTCTTAGGTTGAGTTCTCCGATTATTATTCGGATAATGGAAATATTTGTTCATTTTTCTTTCTCTCCGTGGTGTTATAACAGAGAATTCAGAACCCATAGATGCAGGTTTAACATTCAGAGTATCATCAAAGTTTGAGATATGAACGAATGGTGTAGCGCCAGTATCAAACAAAACAAATGTTGATTGAGAGAAAATTGTAATGTACCTTCCACCACGCCACCTTCCTTAGTGGTTTCTTCGTCTCACAGGGCTTGCAGCCTTCCTTGTTCCTTGACACGTTAGTGCGCCTCTCATGTTCTTTCAATAGCGGGCACTCAGGAATGCGGTGCTCGCGACTCCCATAATGCAGACATGCACCTACCTTCCCTAGCACTCGTCAGTAGTGTGGCCTGTCTTGTCAGAGTTCTTGCAGTTGCCTTGGCAGTGATAGTGGGAACAATACTTTAGGCTTCTTTTCTTGACTAGATCCTTCCGTGATATTGAAAGGACGCTTCTTGCCGATAATCGGCTGAGCACTTGAAGAGCCAAGTGTCAACTCCTTCTTTACAAACTTTCTCTTATACGGTTAGTGAAGTCAGTAGCATCTTCTAGCAATGAGCTTTCTTAACCATCTCGACATATGTTTGGATGTCGAGAGGGGCCAGTTGTGTGATGTATGCGGCTTAAGACTGTTGAGGAAGCGCTTAGCCTTCATCCTCTCAGTATTAACCAGATGTTCAGTATAGCGTGCCATCTTGGAAAATTGTGCTTCATAATCAGCTACAGAAGGCTCCTATTTAAGAGAAGAAAACTCTGTGGCTTCTTCTCCTGGAAGTGCTCAGAGAAGTACTTGGAGTTGAATGCTTCTTTGAATTCATTCCAAGTGAATTGTCCATTTGCCTTGGTCACTTCCACAGACTCCCACCAGGAGCAGGCGTCTTTCTCAAGTTGAAAAGTAGATAGCAGCAGCTTATCCTCTGCCGCACATTGCATAATGCGAAAAATTCTTTCCGTCTCCTTAAACCAGTGCTCGGCTTCATCTGGATCAGTAGTACGCTGAATTTTGGTGGATTCAAGCTTCTAAAGTACGATGCAGCTCGCTTGCACCGTGATTTCCCCTCCCTGAGTAGCTTGCAGGAGGGCACGAGTAAGTTCCTGGATGGTTTTGTGCATGCCCCTCGTCTGAGCACGTTCAGCAGTAATCTTAAATGCTTAAGTTCCTACAAAAGTACTTATCATTAGATATTGATGTGAATTTAATTTGTGCGTGTGTGAATATCTTTAGGTCTTAACCCTGGTTCTACCTAATCTCACATAGGTATGATAGTTGACTTAGACATGTGTCATGGAAATCCATCCTAGAACATCCTAAACTTAAATCATCCTAATTAGGATATCCTAGGCTCTGATACCACAAATCTGTCACGCCCCGATGCGGAATATCGGAACGTGAGGCAGTTGCAAGTAAGAGAGTATAGAGTGCATAATAGACATCAAGCCATTGGATAATAAATAATGTCAAATCAAATGTATTTCATTGATAAATCCACTAATGTCTATTACAACTACTAATTTCAAAGCCATTACATAGGGCCATTGACATCATTACATTGAATGAAAGTAAATGACTAAACTAAGAATCTAACATAACACTAGTACACCAGGGGTACTCTTGATTCACTCCTGGTCATCCCCATCCTCATGAGTGTAGGTATCTTCTTCAATTTCATCTGAGAAACACATGTAATAATGTAGGGAGAGCGATAACGCCAATAGGACTTAAATCTCATGATCAGGCATACTTTAAATGATTAATGCATTAAAGAGCAGTGATAGAGAGTGAGAGTCAAGTATTGTCGAGCAAGTGATAGCACAATAGCATGATTCAAAATAGCATAAGTGTCAGGTATAGCACAGAGAGCAGGATGTCCATAATACAAATAGCACAATATATTCACGATAGCACAACGAGCCGAGTATAGTATAGCACTTTGATTGTCATTAGATAGTCGAAATAGATAGCACTTGAGTGTAATGCCAAACACCCTGGTCAATTAACTCCCGCAGATAAATAGTACTTTTTGGCGCACCTCCCAGGACCAGACGGGCCTTTATATTGCCAAGCATTAGTATTGTTTATCTTTAGACAATCAGTCAAATGGCCATAGAGAGTACCAAGAAAAGATGAGAGTATTTGATGAATAGACGAGAGTGTAGAGAACGTGAATCGATGAGCGAATAGAATATAGGTGAGAACTATAGATCAATGCGCATGAACGACGTTAAATAGGCGATAGTAACAGTTGCACAAACCGCGTGATTGGTGCTGGCAGTCAGGTAGAATTCACTAACCAACCACTAGCCATGCTACGAACATAGTCCAGAGGTCCGACGTGATCTCATGGTATGAGAGAGAGCAATCTAATGCAGTTTGGATCATACTGATCCCTAAGGGTGTTATAGGTATTGAGGGTACAACCGGCTCGTCGACCATGTGGGAATCTATGGACAGAGGAGATTTATGGAGGCCTTGAACAAGGATTCACTAGTCCAACAGAAGGAATATCCGACGGAGTGTGTTCCAAGTCAAGAGAAAGTGTATATAGAACTGATGATTAGTCCATCTCCATAAAAATTTATTATGAATTATATATGTAATTTTTTGTGATTAACAAAACCTTGAAAAGTGTTTTGTAACAACTGTTTCAAAAGTTATCCATAAATAAATCTAGAAAAACTATAAGTTATCTCACACACTGTGTAAGTTCAATGCATATGTTTTTGTCTAAGTACACATCGATTTCCTTTATAAACAACGATTCGATCGCCATAACGATTCTGTAATCACTTAAATAACGATTTCCATCTCACAACGATTTCATAAGTAAAACAACGATTTCGGTCTCACAACGATTTCATAAGTAAAATAACGATTTTCGTCTCACAACGATTTCATAAGTAAAACAACGATTTTGGTCTTACAACGATTTCATAAGTAAAACAACGATTTCCATCTCATAACGATTTCATAAATAAAACACGATTCGATCGCAAACAACGGTTTCAATCTCACAACGATTTCATAATAAAACAATGATTTGCTTTCACTTAAAGAACGATTTGATCGCAACAACGATTTGCTTTCACTTAATAACGATTTGATCGAAACAACGATTTGCTTTCACTTAAAAAACGATTTGATCGCAACAACGATTTGCCCACTTAAACAATGATTTGCTCAAAACAACGGTTCACCTTTACTTAAACAACGATTTGAGCACAACAATGATTTCATCATTAAAACAACGATTTCATCATAGAAACACGATTGGGTCGATACAACGACTTCTCTTTCTCTCAAACCGATTTGGTCGCTACAATGATTCTGTTTCTCTCAAACAACGATTTGGTCGCTACAATGATTTCATCTCTACAACGACCTCCTATGAAACAATGATTCTGTTAAAACAACGATTTCATCTGATCATCGATTTCTGTTAAGTAACGACTTTGTACAGAACATCGATTTCATTATATAATACATGGATTATGTTCACATCGACTTGGTCTCAACATGGATTACATTCTCACATGATTGTATCATCGATTTGATATCAATATCATTTCTATATAATGTTCTTACTCTCAAATAAATTATATAGCTCTTGAACAGTTTTACTTTATCTTCTTATTTAAAATCATTCCTTATAATATTTAAATATGCATATGCTCGAAACTCTGTGGATTTCAAAAAGCCTTCCCGCGCATCTATTGTATCCTAAGATCTTGATCATTTATTACGTTAGTACAATATTTCCACACGATATATCCTTGCTTACCTCACTTGTCACATAAGTCTTGCTTTATGTGATGATAGAATAACATTTTCTTTTTGTGTATCTTCATACTGTACGACTACTAATGTTGATGACAATTTAGACAAAGAAAGTTGTCTAGGTGTCAACATTTATTTTATGCAGGACTTTTGTAGAAACGCACGTCAAGATGAAGTTGTCAACCTGACAAAAGGATAGAAGATTCAGAAAATCTTTCCTTGAAGGTGTATGTGTCAATCCAAGCATTAATGGCTGCAGGCTCACCTGCTCTTTGCTTCGGACCTATCTCTCTAACGTGCATGAAGCTGTGAGACAACAGATATTTCAACGGATACTACAACGGTCAATTATTTCAAAGAAAATAAATAGAAGACTGGAAACTTCAAGTTAGACAGTTCGAACTCTTGAACCTTTGAGAAGCTTGAAACTCCAATCACTTGAAGAACAACAAGAGCCAACTCGTCCAACCCAACTTGTCTGTAGCTCTTAGCTCTTTGTGAGAATAGTGCATTGCCTTTTGAGAGCTTGCGTAGATCTGAGAGATATTCCACTTTGTAATCATCTTATGCCTCTCAGACTTCGCCTTAGATCAAGCAAGGATTATAAGCTTGGTCTTGGGGCCTTGCTCATACAACTCATTCTTTGTGGTTGATCCTCTTCTGGTGTAAAGAGAAGACCTGTTGGTATAGGTGGTGTTGTTCCTCTTCTGGTTGAGAAGAGAAGGCCAGTTGCGGCTGGGTGTAAGTGCCTTAAGGGAGACTGTACCCCTTGTATAGTGGAATCCCAAGTGGTTGCATGGGGGCTGGACGTAGGGCTCCTTGGGATAGGATCCGAACTAGGATAAAATTTCTATTGTCTGTGTGATTGTTCTCTTTGTGTTGATTAACACTAACTCTAACTATCGATCTTAGTGTTGTTTTCTAGTGTTTTTTACAGGAATTATTACACGAAAGAATTTTAAGCAATCCATTCACCCCCCCCCCCCCCCCCACTGGCCTTGCTATCTGGGCAACAGAAACAAGTTGCTCAACGTTCTAGAGGAATTCTAAAACAGTGGAGCGTCGGTAACGGTGTTCCAAAACCATGAGAGAAACAAAGACAAGTCCATTATAAAATAGGGTACAAATGACATTATTGAAATAAATTACCAGATGTATAGGGATATTTTAATGCCATGTCAAGTCATATGGATGGTTTCAAGTATGTGCATGTGATAGAGAAAATCATAGATATGAAAGGTCAGTGTATGACTTTTAATAACTATTACATGTCCATGTTCAAACATCTTCTTTTACTGTGTTTAAGACATTACAAGATGTATAGTCACTGTAGAAGACGTGAACCACAACAATTAGGGTTTATGTACAAAATTCAAGTAGGTACGTACCACTGTGAGGATCGCGACAGGGACTTCAAGAACGACGGGGCCTGTCAAGAACGCGACAGGTTCGTCTGGGATAGGCCGACAGAACGTGACTCCATGGCCTGTCGTGTTCAGAATGTGACGGGTTCCTTGTCGCGACCCACCTTGAGAACGCGACTTATCTGGCCGTAGCATTCTTAGGTTTCTACCTGAGCCCAAGAGGGAAAAAGACTTGCCTTGGATTGTGGTCCATACTTTCCAAAGGTTGACACATAGATGTTTTAAAATAGAAATCTCGACGTACACTTGATGAAAAATCATGAAACAAGTTTTAAACGAAACTAGACTTGCAAGAGTATAAACAGTAAAGAGTAATTAGAATCTTATCATGGTATTGACAGGCTATGATTTGGTTATTTCACGATGAACACAGAACATGACACAATGACGAAAAGAGAATTAATTCGGAAAGGGTACATGATAGAAATTGGGGAAAAGGGTGTCACTAGTTTTCTAACATCAAATAGCATGTACAATAATATTTTCATGGCACGAGATCAAGTGTAGATAGAGAATTAAGATAAACATGATGGGTCGGGTACATGTTCTTATAGAACTTCCAATAAGAAATTGTCATGATAGGGTCGATAGAAATTAGGGAAAGAGAGGGCCTTTGTTCCTTGTATCAAGAACAACTACAAACGAGAGTAATTTAATTTATCTTGTGAGATTGCCTACCATTGGACGATGCAAACTCCTAGGGTTAAGAACGGGAAGAACAGGCTTGTAGATCTTCTAGTAGTCTTCTCCCCATGATTCCTCCTCCAATGTCCTCTTCTCCATGTCCAAGAAGTCCGAGAAAAGCAATAGGGTCGGCCATGAAGGGTTTGGGGGTGTATTTATGCATCTAGCATGTTAAATTTCTAATACAACTCTAACTTCCATTAAACTCCAAATTTCCTTATTTCCTCCGACCTTCCTAGCATTAACCCTCCTAATTGGGTTAGGTTGGGGTACCAATTTTGTACATAGCTAGTCAGGGTAGGGTTAGGATTTCAATTTAGATGTATATTAGCTACGTTAATGATTCACTTGCCCTTTTAATTTAGGAAACAATAGAGTTACAAATTTTAGGATATTTTCTTTTATTCCATTCTTCAAAACTTCTATTTTGGCCCAATAACTTTTATAGAACTATTTGATAAGGCCGTTACTTATTTTTGTTTATTGGGTTTTAATTAATAATATTTCTTTTATTTATTTATTTAGAAATAGCGGGTTGCTACACATGCGATTTTCAACTTCTACCATACAAGATTTCAAATGGGGCCATCTTGATACTTGCCTGGTAACTGTTATCATATGCAAATTCCACTAGGATAGCTGCTCACTCCAATATCCATTGAAGTCAATAACACAAGCCCGAAGTATATCTTCTACAATTTGGTTTGTCCTCTCCGTCTATCCGTCAGTCTCGGGATGGAATGCAATGCTGAATTTCTGCTTAGGCCCTAATGTAGAGTGCAATCCTTTCCAAAAAATGGGATGTAAATCGATGGCCTCTGTCAGACACAATGGATGAGAGAACTCCATGAAGTCTAACTACCTCTTAATGTACAATTGTGCCAACACATCTACAAACCACTTGCTCTTTATAGGCAAAAAGTAAGTTGATTTAGTCAATCAATCCACAATCAACTATATTGCATTCAGTCCTCTTATAATTTTTGGCAGTCCTATGATAAATTCCATGCCTATACTGTAATAACCGATACGTTCGGATTGAGGTTTACCGGGTTTGGAG
>CM024754.1:127406428-127650072 GCA_014218235.1 Colocasia esculenta
CGACAGACCATTGTCGTTGACTTGGTGTTGACGGCCAGGGCTTGCCGTTGAGTCAGAGTCAGCGTCCAGCGATGTGGACGTCTGAGCTTGAACTCAACGACATGGGATCTGGACGTCAGTCTGTAGGCGGTTCAGTAGGCGGCCAGTGATGTTGACGTCGACTGGTCGGTCCTGTTGAAATAGGGCAGCCCGAGAGCAGAACCTACTCTTTCTCCTTTCCTCTCCTTCTTCCACCTTTGCTTTTCTTGATTCTCAGCTTCTGTTGGTGATTTGAGCTCGTGGGAAGGCCCTGGATCGTGTGGCGTTGCTAGATCGGGCGGGAAACGCGTGGTTTTGGTGCGATTCGCGCGGAGTCTTCGGGGGAATCCGGCGCGATTAGTGGCTGTTTGGGGATTCTTAAGGCGTTCTGAGGTAGGGACTTAACCCCTATAACCCTCCCCAGCAAACCAGCATGTCCAATTAATGAATTGATGTGCAAATCATGGTTTAGGGTTTGGGTTATATCATGCCGGAATTGAGGGTGGTTTGGACAATCTAGGTGTTAGATTGTCTAATTATGATGTTCTGGTAGTGTGGATTGATGAGAGGAGTGTTTCCCTCCATCAGTCAGAATGTATTTAGTGTTTCTGCCCATTGGGACTGATTCGGTTCAGTTCTGGGTATGGGGACTGAAGATATCAACGTCCACATCTGTTGACGTTGAGATCTTCAGGGGTGATTTAAACGACAAGGTCGATTGCCGTTTAATCAGGATAAACGCATGGGGAGTGCCGTTTACCTCTATTGGCGGCAATCGATGTGGCCGTTAATCTCCTGTCTCCAGCAGACTTAAGTTGTGTGATTAGAGGCGATTGACATGTGATGTCCGCCCTAATAGCACAAGTGGGCCAGGCTTAGAGTGTGACTCCGCCTGTGCATAGGAGTAGTTGTTTGTGGCACGAGGTGTTTACTTACTGTACGGGGTTTCAGACGTTGAGTGTGTTCCGTCTGTTGTACGCGCGTTGCGTTACCGTGTACCCGTTTCTGTTGTGTTACCTAGGCGTGGGTGCGACTCCGTCTAGACGACTAGCGTGTGGTTGTCCTCCGCTAGTGAGCCGGGACATCGAGTGCGACTCTGTCCTGTGCGTACTCCTTTTGGTGGTTTTGAGCCGGTCTCCGTGGAGCCCCTTCTCTACCGCTAGGGTCAAGCGTAGGGGAAAAACCGGTCGTGGACCAGACGCGAGAGAGAGCGTCTGTAGTGTGCACACGTGGCTGGGGTTGAGAGCCTCTGTGGTGACGGGACGCCGAGCCACAGACCCTAGCTGAGTCCTACTTGCTGTGTGTGTGAGTGTGTGTTACTGAGCCGCGTGGTTTACAGTTTTGTGTTGTGGTGCGACGTGTACTTACTTTCAGTTTTTACTTTCCGCACTTTAGTTTAGTTGCCGGTGGGTTACTTTTCCCTACTGGGTCTCTTTTCTTGAGACTCACTCCCTTCCCTTTCAGGTGGGTCTTCGTCGACTCCCGTTCCAGGCGAGTCTAGCCACTCCGGTGTTGGTGCTCCCTAGCTGCAGTGAGTAGTACCTTTTTGTTGTACTTCTGTACTCTGTACTTTGTCTCAGACTCTGAGGTTGTATATGATATGTTCATATAGTGAATTTTACTGCTTTGCATGGTGTGTATCTTCTTACATATAGTCTCCTCGGACTTTCACTTCCTACCCTTCCGAGCTTGTCTCGTGGGTTAGCGGGTCAGAATTCGGGTTACTGGTTGTTACTGGTAATGCGGATTCTGGGTCGTTACAGTTTGGTATCAGAGCCTGGTCTGATGAGATATATATAAGGAAATACCCATCATGTTAACTCAGAGTCTAAAGAGTACAGTTGCAGCTATGTAGCCCGGAGTTAGTTAGTGTATTTATGTGTGTATTTTTGTTGTGTGTAGTTCTATGGCGCCTAGGCGACGTCCTAGAGAGGGAGTAGCCGAGCAGGCGACTCGTCAGGAGGTTGGAGATGCTCCGCCACCTCAGCAGACGCAGCCTTTGCCACAGGACGCACATAGTGGTATTGTTCCGCCGCCGCCACCTCCACCTCAGGTAGCTCAGGGATTAGACATGACTCATTTCTTGAGGGGATGGCTCAGTTTGTTGCTCAGCACCGTGACGCGCCGGTACCCCAGGGTGGTACTGGGAGGGTGTTGAGGAGTTCTTGCAGTTTCAGCCTCCTCAGTTTTTGGGCCAGCCTGATCCAGATGTAGCGCGAGCTTGGTTAGATGCAGTGGAGCGGACTTTTCGTTCCATGGAGTGTGTTCCAGAGGAGCGAGTGCTGCTAGCCAGTTACCAGTTGCAGGCGCAGGCGTTGACTTGGTGGTCCGTTGAGTGGGAGACTACTTTTCAGTCTCGCCCACTTAGGCAGATTCCGTGGCAGGAGTTTGTTGTTTCTTTTGAGAGAGCCTTCTGTCCTACTTACGTCCGGACGAAGAGGTTGTACCAGTTTTTGGACTTGCAGCAGAGGGACTCTACTGTGAGCAGTTCGTGAGAGGCTTGAGGCCAGAGCTCAGGCAGGCGCTGATAGTTGCTCGTGTCACAGACTTGGATGCGGCCTATCAGACAGCGGCAGCGTTGGAGGCAGACACCTTGCGGACTCGTGCTCAGAGTGCATAGGTTCAGACGCAGGTAGTTCCTTCTCAGCCTCGCCAGCAGCAGGGTAGTGTGCAGACGACCCCGAGGACTACGACTTCCTACGCGTCCACTTTTACTGGGACGACGGCGAAGTCAGGATCTCGGAGGAAGTTTCGGCGTGATAGGAGGCAGGCAGAGCAGAGGCAGCAGTCGGTTGGGAGTGTTCAGCAGCCGACAGGTCAGCCTTCGCAGCAGGTACAGCGTACTTTTGCTGGGCAGTGTTACCGGTGTGACCAGATGGGTCATATGGCGCGAGATTGTCCTTTGCTACCTCGTGTGCCGCAGCAGCAGACCCAGTCACAGCCCCGAGTGCAGCAGCAGCAGCAGCAGCAGCACCTGTGCAGCAGCGTCAGCAGACCGGAGGTTCTGGTGGGTCGAGAGGTAGAGGTCGTGTTACCCACTTGACTCGTGCAGACGCGGAGGCAGCTCACCTGGTGGAAGGTACTGTTTCAGTTTTTGGTTATGCAGCTAGAGTCTTGTTTGATTCCGGTGCCTCTCACTCTTTTGTGTCTGAGGACTTTTTAGACTCCCTTGGAGAGTTGAGTTCGGGAGAGTCTGTTGAGTTGGCAGTAGAGTTGCCGACGGGGACTTTGTCCTTACGTCCTACTGTCTCGAGGAGGTACCTGTGCAGTTGCAGGATCAGTTGTTGTCAGCCCGTTTTTGCCTTGCAGTTACATGACTATGATGTGATTTTGGGTATGGACTGGTTGGAGCGGTATGGTGCAGTGATGGATTGCCAGAAGAAGAGGGTGCACTTGCGGATACCTGGAGCAGCGGCGTTCTACTTCCAGGGTATCGTACCTCTTACTTCTCGCTTTTTAGTTTCTGCTTTGAGGGCAGGGAGGTTGCTTGCTTCTGGTTGTCAGGGTTTCCTAGTTTCTGCAGTGACTCTTGACCAGATTGCCTCGGGAGTGGGAGACATTCCTGTAGTGTGTGAGTTTCCGGATGTTTTTCCGGAAGAGTTGCCTGGTCTTCCACCAGAGAGAGAGATTGAGTTTACTGTAGAGTTGGTTCCTGGCACTTTACCTTTTGCGCAGGCACCGTACCGTATGGCACCAGCAGAGTTGAGGGAGTTGAAGAGGCAGCTTGAGGAGTTGTTGGAGAAGGGCTATATTCGTCCTAGCTTTTCTCCGTGGGGGTCACCTGTTTTGTTTGTCCGGAAGAAGGATGGTAGCCTGAGGTTGTGTATCGATTATAGGAAGCTAAATCAAGTGACCATCAAGAATAGGTATCCTTTGCCTAGGATTGATGATCTCTTTGATCAGCTTCAGTCTGCTCGTGTCTTCTCGAAGATTGACTTGAGGTCGGGCTACTATCAGTTGCGGATTAGAGATTCGGACATTGAGAGGACTGCTTTTCGGACCAGATATGGACACTTTGAGTTTTTGGTGATGCCGTTTGGGCTCACCAATGCTCCAGCAGCCTTCATGGATCTGATGCACCGGGTGTTCCACCAGTTCTTGGACCGGTTTGTCGTAGTGTTTGTTGACGACATTCTGGTGTACTCCGCTTCGGAGGAGGAGCACGCCGAGCACCTGAGGATCGTGTTGCAGACTTTGCGAGAGCACCAGTTGTATGCCAAACTTAGTAAGTGTGAGTTTTGGCTACAACAGGTTCACTTTTGGGGCACGTGATCTCAGGTGAGGGAGTTTCTGTAGATCCAGCGAAGGTTGAGGCAGTTTTGCAGTGGGAGAGTCCCAGATCTGTGTCTGAGATTCATAGCTTTCTGGGTTTGGCAGGTTACTACCGCAGGTTTGTTCGAGATTTTTCTCAGGTTGCTGCACCCTTGACTCGGTTGACGAGAAAGGGAGTTCCGTTTGAGTGGTCGGAGCAGTGTGAGCAGAGTTTCATAGAGTTGAAGCGACTGCTTACGTCGGCGCCAGTTCTTGCCTTACCTTCAGGTGAGGAGGGTTTTGAGGTTTGCACAGATGCTTCAGGTGTTGGTTTGGGTGCGGTCTTGATGCAGCAAGGCCGAGTGGTGGCTTATGCGTCTCGCCAGCTTAAGCCCCACGAGGAGAGTTACCCGACCCACGACCTAGAGCTTGCAGCTGTGGTGTTTGCTTTGCGGATTTGGCGTCTTTACCTGTACGGAGTGAGTTTTGTAGTCCGTACCGACCACCAGAGTTTGAGATATGTGTTTTCTCAGAGGGATCTGAATATGAGGCAGCGTCGATGGATGGAATATCTGAAAGACTATGATTTCAGCATTGAGTATAAGCCTGGAAAGGCGAATGTAGTTGCAGATGCCTTGAGTAGGAAAGCACAGATGAGTCATCTGATGCTTAGAGAGTGGCAGTTGTGGCAGTCTGCGACAGAGGGATCTTTCAGAGTTTCATCCAGTCGTCGTCAGTGGTGTTGGGCAGTTTGTTAGCAGCTCCCGCAGTTGTGAGACAGGTTGCTGAGGCTCAGCAGGCAGATCCCGAGTTGCACAGTGTGTTGCTTCTTCCAGAGGTTGAGCTTTGTGAGGACGGGACTGTTAGGTTCCGAGATAGACTCTATGTTCCTGTTGAGGAGTCTATCAGGAGAGTCGTTTTGCAGGAGGCACATGGTTCCAGGTACTCTATTCATCCAGGGGCGACCAAGATGTATCACAGGTTGAGACGTCAGTTTTGGTGGCCTGGGATGAAGAGAGACATAGCGGCTTTTGTTGCTAGGTGTTTGGTCTGTCAGCAGGTGAAGGCCGAACATCAGCGTCCGGGAGGACTTGTGCAGCCGTTAGAGATTCCGATGTGGAAGTGGGACCACGTGACGACTGACTTTGTTTGTGGTTTGCCGAGGACAGCTGGAGGTTTTGATAGCATTTGGGTTCTTGTGGACAGATTGACGAAGACTGCCAGATTCTTGCCTGTCAGGACTAGTTGGGGTGTGAGTAGGTTGGCCGCGTTGTACGTAGAGCGGATTGTTCCTTTGCATGGAGTGCCGATCTCTATTGTGTCAGACAGGGATCCTCGCTTCACTTCTGGGTTCTGGCGCAGTTTCCAGAGAGCTTTGGGGACAGAGTTGGCTTTTAGTTCCGCCTACCACCCTCAGTCAGACGGTCAGTCAGAGCGGACTATCCAGACTTTGGAGGACATGCTTAGAGCTTGTTGCCTGGAGTGGCAGGGGTCGTGGACAGTTCACTTGCCGTTGGTCGAGTTTGCATATAATAATAGTTATCACTCCAGTATCGGTTTGGCACCATATGAGGCTTTGTACGGACGACCGTGTCGCACTCCTCTTGACTGGTTCGAGGTTGGCGAACGAGTTGTCACGGGGCCGGAGTTGGTTCAGCAGTCAGTTGAGGTAGTTCAGCTTGTGAGGCAGAGGCTTCAGTCAGCTCAGAGTCGGCAGAAGAGTTATGCAGATCAGCGCAGACGACCGCTCGAGTTTCAGGTAGGAGACCAGGTGTTTGTTCGTGTGTCTCCTATGAAGGGAGTGGTGAGGTTCGGTAAGCGTGGAAAGTTGAGTCCTCGCTTTATTGGGCCTTTTACCATTTTGAGCGTGTCGGAGGTTTGGCGTACAGACTTGAGCTTCCGTCAGAGTTGGCAGCAGTGCACGACGTGTTCCACGTGTCGATGCTTCGGAGGTACCTTTCTGACGAGTCTCACGTTCTGCAGAGTGCAGAGTGGTCTGAGGTGACTCCAGTGTTGACTGTACCAGAGTTTCCGTTGCACATTGAGGATCACCGAGTTCAGAGGTTGAGGAACAAGGCAATCCCTTTAGTTCGTGTTGCGTGGCAGCGGCACTCCGGTGGTGAGTCGACATGGGAGCGGGAGGACGAAATGCGCGAGCAGTTTCCGTACCTCTTTGGTGAGTCTTCTTTCCTTGTGTTGTTTGAATTTTGAGGGCAAAATTCCTTAAGGGGGGAGAGCTGTAAGGTCTCGGGTCTTTAGTGGATCCTTATTGGGTCTGTAGTGGTTCTGTGTGGTCGACGACAAGACCATTGTCGTTGACTTGGGGTTGACGGCCAGGGCTTGCCGTTGAGTCAGAGTCAGCGTCCAGCGATGTGGACGTCTGAGCTTGAACTCAACGACATGGGATCTGGACGTCAGTCTGTAGGCGGCCATTGATGTTGACGTCGACTGGTCGGGCCTGTTGAAATAGGGCAGCCCGAGAGCAGAACTTCTTTCTCCTTTCCTCTCCTTCTTCCACCTTTGCTTTTCTTGTTTTCCTCAGCTTCTGTTGGGTGATTTGAGCTCGTGGGAAGGCCCTGGATCGTGTGGCGTTGCTAGATCGGGCGGGAAACGCGTGGTTTTGGTGCGATTCGCGCGGAGTCTTCGGGGGAATCCGGCGCGATTAGTGGCTGTTTGGGGATTCTTAAGGCGTTCTGAGGTAGGGACTTAACCCCTATAACCTCCCCAGCAAACCAGCATGTCCAATTAAGTGAATTGATGTGCAAATCATGGTTTAGGGTTTGGGTTATATCATGCCGGAATTGAGGGTGGTTTGGATAATCTAGGTGTTAGATTGTCTAATTATGATGTTCTGGTAGTGTGGATTGATGAGAGGAAGTGTTTCCCTCCATCAGTCAGAATGTTATTTAGTGTTTCTGCCCATTGGACTGATTCGGTTCAGTTCTGGGTATGGGGGACTGAAGATATCAACGTCCACATCTGTTGACGTTGAGATCTTCAGGGGTGATTTAAACGACAAGGTCGATTGCCGTTTAATCAGGATAACGACATGGGGAGTGCCGTTTACCTCATATTGGCGGCAATCGATGGCCGTTAATCTCCTGTCTCCCAGCAGACTTAAGTTGTGTGATTAGAGGCGATTGACATGTGATGTCCGCCCTAATAGCACAAGTGGGCCAGGCTTAGAGTGTGACTCCGCCTGTGCATAGGAGTAGTTGTTTGTGGCACGAGGTGTTTACTTACTGTACGGGGTTTCAGACGTTGAGTGTGTTCCGTCTGTTGTACGCGCGTTGCGTTACCGTGTACCCGTTTCTGTTGTGTTACCTAGGCGTGGGTGCGACTCCGTCTAGACGACTAGCGTGTGGTTGTCCTCCGCTAGTGAGCCGGGACATCGAGTGCGACTCTGTCCTGTGCGTACTCCTTTTGGTGGTTTTGAGCCGGTCTCCGTGGAGCCCCTTCTCTACCGCTAGGGTCAAGCGTAGGGGAAAAACCGGTCGTGGACCAGACGCGAGAGAGAGCGTCTGTAGTGTGCACACGTGGCTGGGGTTGAGAGCCTCTGTGGTGACGGGACGCCGAGCCACAGACCCTAGCTGAGTCCTACTTGCTGTGTGTGTGAGTGTGTGTTACTGAGCCGCGTGGTTTACAGTTTTGTGTTGTGGTGCGACGTGTACTTACTTTCAGTTTTTACTTTCGCACTTTAGTTAGTTGCCGGTGGGGTTACTTTTCCCTACTGGGTCTCTTTTCTTGAGACTCACTCCCTTCCCTTTCAGGTGGGTCTTCGTCGACTCCCGTTCCAGGCGAGTCTAGCCACTCCGGTGTTGGTGCTCCCTAGCTGCAGTGAGTGTACCTTTTTGTTGTACTTCTGTACTCTGTACTTTGTCTCAGACTCTGAGGTTGTATATGATATGTTCATATAGTGAATTTTACTGCTTTGCATGGTGTGTATCTTCTTACATATAGTCTCCTCGGACTTTCACTTCCTACCCTTCCGAGCTTGTCTCGTGGGTTAGCGGGTCAGAATTCGGGTTACTGGTTGTTACTGGTAATGCGGATTCTGGGTCGTTACACTCGCGTCCGTTATAGGTGCGCGAATTATCGCTCATCGGATCGCTGCGACACAAAAACCGAGTGCCAAAACGCATGAACTAGGGAAATAACAGAATAACAGGGCACCAAAAGAGGAAGTAAAGGGGGAAAACATGGCAAGCAAGCAAAACTAGATCTACGAGGGTGGCACTGGAGGTCCCACCTGATCGCCCAAAAGGGTAATCACAGGGATTGTGCTTTCCCTCGACACATTAAGGATATTAATCTAATAGTATGAACGTAAGGATTGTGATCGCCACCTAGAGTATTGCAAAATGAAGAACATAACACGGGCTAACTACCTTAGGAAAGGGGTGGAAGAGAACAGAGAGGAGTACCTGATGCGTGGTCGTCCGGACGGACGCGAACACTGAGGACGCGTCAGCCTTGTGGACGTGTTTCTGGTCGCGTCCCTTTCCCCTGTTGCGTTCTCTTCTGGTGCGAGAGATGATGAGAGAGACCTCCTTCCCTTCCTCCGGCCGGCCAGAGGATGAGAGCTCCTCGTAGAACCTTGTTTGTAAGCCTGCCAATCAAAGAGAAACAACAAAGAAAAAACCCTATTAGAATATGATTAGTGTAGCAACTATTCTAAAAAAAAGAAAGGAAATAAACCAACATGAAGGGAACGAACCTGGGGTGGTTTTTAAACCCTTGGGTTATGGGAAAACGTGGGAATGGGAGGAATGCAACCTATCTAGAAATAAAATGGAATGCATGAAGAAATAGGGGAAAAGGAGAGGGGAGGAGAATGAGCCCCATTAGGGCGACTCCCTGGCTTGATATTCGTTCCAATGATCGTGCAGAAGCTCCTGGATGAAGTGGGGGTCGCCCCTTACGCCGCTCCACGCTCCATGGATGTGAAATGAGCAAGCTTTTGAGGTGGAAATGTGAGGGATGAGAGGAAAATGAGAGGGTTGCGTGGCTAAGTCCAGATCAGTGAGAATTTGGCAGCTCTTCGGGGTGAAAATCGGAGCTCCCCTTGTCCTTGAAGAAGGTGCCTTGTTTTATAAGACTTATGAGTGAGAATATCCCATGTCAATGAATAATTAAGTAAATGAGGAATAATGGCCATAGAAATCCGTAATGGAGAGTCCATAGGGTTCCAAAAGAGTCCCTCAGCCTCAAACCTCGTCCCAAAGGTCGAGATAATGTTGAGATAAACATAAAGCCATGAGAGGATAAATAGGAGGTGGTTACAGAGGATACTGCGCTCGGTTCCTGTCGCGGTGTATCGTAGGGCCGCGACAGTGAGACGCGGCTGGACGGGGCGTCGCGACAGTATTGCCCATGTGCATGGAAATGCATGGGCTGTCGCGGCAGTCTAGACCGTCGCGACTAAGAGATGCAGCGCCACAATGCGTCGCGACTAAGAAACTGAATAATCAGGAATTATCAGCTAACCACATGAATAGATAAGAGTCACTGACCCATAAGGACTCTCTCAAAGTGATATGGGTGAGATTTCAAGGCAATTTAAGTTGCTAATGGGCTCAAAACATGGCTAATGATGGGCTCAAGGTGAGTGACCAATTAGGGGCCCACTGAAGTGACAAGAAATGTGGTTCAAACCCATTAGTCACAATCGGGTGTCTACAGTTGCATAAGGATACATTCAGGAATTTGGAGTTGACTTTGAAGAGTTGTTTGCACCAGTAACTAAGTTAGAAGTTGTGAGAATCTTATTGACATTGCATGTTCAAGAAATTTCAAATTGTTTCAAAGGATGTGAAAACGCATTTTTGAATGGTTATATTAAAGTGGAAGTGTTTGTTGCTCAACCTCCTGAATTTGAAGATCACGATAAACCTAACCATGTTTATAAACTGCACAAGCACTTTATGGTTTGAAACAGACTCAAGAGCATGGTATGCAGGCTGAGCAGTTTTTCTAGTTAGTAAAAAATTATTCTAGAGGTAAGGTGGATCAAACTCTTTTTACAAAATCTATCCACAATCATATCATTGTAGTTCAGGTATATGTGGATGATATTATTTTTGGTTCCATCAATCCTTCACTGTGTGAAGATTTTTCAAATCATATGCACAATGAGTTTGAAATGAGTCTTATGGGAGAGTTACAGTTTTTTCTTGGTTTGCAAGTTAAAAAACTTGAGGATGGATTCTTTATTAATCAAGCCAAATATGTCAAAGAGTTGCTCAAAAGATTCCAATTTGAACAAGCCAAGCCAACATCCACTCCCATGAGCACAAGCATCAAGTGGACAATGATGAAAAAGGTAAATTGGTTGATGCAAAACAATAGAGTGGTATGATTGGATCTCTCCTATATCTTACTGCAAGTAGGCCAGATATTCAATTTAGTGTGTGTCTTTGTGCTAGATTTCAGTCTAGTCCAAAGAAAGTCACTTGCTTGCAGTTAAGAGAATTTTTAGATATCTCTGTGGTTCTTGTGAATTGGGTTTATGGTATCCAGCTGGGTGTCATACTGATTTAATTTCATATTCTGATGCTGATGATGCTGGATGTAAACTTGATAAGAAGAGTACCAGTGGTACTCTCAATTCTTGGGAAATGCATGGTAACATGGGCATCCAAAAAGCAACACTCAGTTGCACTATCTACTGTAGAAGCAGAATATGTTGCTGCAGGGAGTTGTGTAGCTCAAGTGTTGTGGATTAAAAGTTAACTGCTTGACTATAATATTGATATTGGATGTTCATCTATCAAGTGTGACAATACTAGTGTCATTAATCTCTCCAACAACCCAATTTAACATTCCAGGACAAAACATATCGAAATTAGACATCATTTTCTTAGGGATGAAGTTGCTAATAAGAACATTCAATTGGAATTCATTCCCACTGAAAAAAAAATTGCTGACATTTTTACAAAATCATTGGCTGAAGAAAGATTCACATCATTAAGAAGAGAACTTGGAATTTGCAACATGCAATAAAAACTGAAATCAATTAGGATTCTTATGCAAAGATCAAATTGGTATATCAAATGGTGAACTGTGGAAAGACAAGTCAGGCTTGTCTGGAAACTATCATTATGTGTGAGGAATAACCTCCGCCAAGTACCAATGATCTACCTTGTGTAAGAATCATTAATTTTTTTTTTAAAAAAATTGGTTTTATTTGAAACATGTTTGTTTGTTCATGTACATATCTTTCATGATGATCATGCTTGAATGAATGTTGAAATTGAGTGCTGAATTGATTGTATATCTTTGAATGCCATTTGTTTCATTATGCACATATTGAGGGGGAGCATTATTGCTTAAGAAGTGACAGTGAGTTCTGAAAATTGGTTTCAAAGGAATCAGATTTGCACATGAAGTTTTTGAGAACAAGCTGCTATGGTTGATTAGATTTGCTGACGAAATGTGACTTTTTGCAATGTTGTCAGGTCGACACACATTCAGTGCATTGTCGACACTAGACCTTGTTTCTAATATGTAAGTAGTCTCGTCATAGATTCTGTGTCAACATATATCCATGTCTATGTCGACAAATCTCTCAATGCTATTCTTAAATCCTTCAATTTGGATCACATCCATTTATTTGACTATCTTGTAAATTCTATGATTGAAGAAGGACTTTCTTTATTTTTGATGATGAAAATTGATAAGATCATAATTCAGGGGGAGCTAAAGGCTTCACTGCTTTTTCTCTCATCAAACCAAAACTAATTTAGTGATTTTATGAATATGTAATTCATGAAATGATCATTATTTCTTCTGAAAACAACAGGAATGAATTCTTAATTGTCTTAACATATTCTCAAGTCAACATTCTTTTGCTTTCTAAAATTCTAAAGTAATCTAATTTCTTTGGTTGAAAAATGTTTAATTAAGTATTGACCTTATACATTTCTTTGAGTTGATGAAGGTTAAAATTGTGTCAACTTCTTGATGTTTATAAACAAGTTATTTTTTGTTTGGCAGAGCAATGGCATGTACATTAAGAAACTGCACACCTTCACAAAAGGTGAAGAGCTATGTATGCCATGAGGTGTGTATGTTATCTATGTTCTAAGGGGTAAAATCAAAATATTAAAATCAATGTTAACTGAGTAACTGGAAATATTGGCGTCTAATAAACGTATATTTCCATGTAAAAAAGTTTTCATTAACCCATTGAAGCAGGATAATTAGTAAATCTTCAGTAACCAGGGACTCTGGTGTATGAAAAACATGTGTACTTGAGTGAAAAAGATTTACTATATTTGAATGCGCATTGCTTCAATTTAAAGAAAAATCAATCAAACAAAATGAACAATTTATACCTAAATTAGATTTTTTAAGGGCGTTTAATTTCAAAACAAATTACATTTATCCTGGAGAAATCACCTTATTTTGGTTTAGTAAGATGTAAAAGAATGATTCTTGTCTGAAGAGAATATTTTAATTCAATTGAGTTGTCATCCAGGTGCTTTAGAATTTTTTAATTGATTCAATTTTGAATGATATTCCTCAAAACCAGTGAATTTGTAAAGGAATGATGATGAGAAATTGGATGTGAAATCTTTAACATATTGAAAATCCTTGAATAATTGGTTTTAGATTTTTTATCACAATAAAGATTTTCTTCTCATCATTTTCAAAAATTCAATATTTTTTAACCAACTAAGGTCGACACATGTCTTTCATGTGTCGACACATTGTTGTCAGGTCGACACATGTCTTGCCTGTGTCGACACATCTGAACCCAGGCGCCAGTTCCAGTTTGGGGTAAATGCACCTGAGGTTCATCTTACCTCCTCTTTTGGTGTCGATCCATCCATAAAGTGCTCTAACTTTTAGGTCGACCCCATTTGACAGTTTCCCACCCTTTCAAACTTCCCTCTCCTTCTCTCTTTGCAACTGATCCTCTGCATTCTCCGGCGTTCTTCATCCATCTTCCGGGTTTCTTCATCTTTCTCCATCTTTCAATGGCACCTAAGCAGACTCCAAAGCGTGGAGCCAAGTCCAGGGCGGCTACAAGACGTGTTGTCATCGAGGAACCACAACTAGAAAGAAGGAGCAAATTTTGGCATGATCCGTCAAAGAGGAAGTCAGACTCTGGTCCTTCTGGTACACCATCCAAGTGGGGGAGATCAACCCCACAAAGTAAAATCAAGTCCCCCATGCCTTCAAGATACCCTAAGAGGAAAGTTATTCATGCCTCCAGTGATTCTGATGAAAATGATTCATCCTTTGATGGCACACCTTCCACAAACCCTAAGCGTCAGCTGGTAGAAGAGTCTTCCTCTGACACATCTGGGACTTCAGTAGCAACCCCTTCTCAGACTGTCACTGAAGGAGGTCCATCTTAAAACCTAGGGCTGTGGATTTATCTGATCAAGACCTTGCTGATGCATTCCCTGAGTTTGTTCCCTTCTTTGAGTTTCAAGGATGGCTTCATTCATTTCTGAGTTCAAAACCTTTTACCCTCGATTGGTTCAAGAGTTCTATTTAAATCTTGTGGATACTGAAGAAGGTTTCAAATTAGAGGTTAAGGGTGTTCAGATTCTCTTCACTCCAGAATGGCTTCACAACTATTTTCACATACCTAATTCTGGTGAAGACTATTGCAGCTATAAGTTTAACCTTCATGAGGCATATACTCTTCTTACTGGTCTTCCTCATGACAAGAAAGATTCTAAATAGACTCATGTCACTCGTTTCAACACCAACATTTTTTCTCCAACACTCAGATTGGTACACCATATTTTCACCACCATACTCACTCCTCAAGTGGTGGTAGGAACAGGCTCACTGACATTCAGAGGTTTATTCTATTTGCATGAAGAAGAACATCAAGGTGATCTTGAATTGATCGTCTCAAATCATTTCTAAGACTATTAGGAAAGAACTTCATAGATCTTGCCTTATGCTGCTCATTTGACTGCAGTCTTGAGCATTTTGGAGTCTCTTTTCTAAATGAGAAGGTAAAGAAAATACCTCACAACAACATATATTGTTTACACCATTTGAAGAAGTTTATGGGGTTCAAAATTGAAGGAGATCAGTGCTTAGGAGGGCCTATTGTGGAACCACCACCAGCTAATGTAGAAGAAGAGCATGTTCCAGAAGTTGAAGTTCCTCAGGGTGATCTAGTGGAACAGCCACCTGATGAACCTGCTATCCCACAAGACATGCCAGTTCCACCCATTCCTCAGGCTTCTCCAACTACTTCCCATGTGCTTGTTCCTTCAAACTTTTTCCAATAATATCATAGCTCAGCCTCCACTTCATCTGGTGGATCATCTGTTCCTCCAGAGCTCTATAAATTCCTTTAGGTTCAATTTGACAATCTAAACTCATCTATGAGAGAAATGTCTGCCAGTTTTGAGCTTAGAATTCAAAGACTTGAGAATATAGTGAATGGTCAATTTTTGAGACAGCAAGAGATGGCTGAACATGCTACTAGAAGATTCAATAGATTGGTTGGAACCTTAGGTGATGCTTCCACTCAACTACAGGGTCTTCAGTTTGATTTGTAAGCTATTTTGTCTAATATTTTGAAACACACTCAACAAAGTATTCAGACAAGTGTCAAAGTGTCGTTTATCTTTTGCCCACTTTGTTGAAGACATGGAAAATATGAAGGCTCACACAACACATATTGATCAGGAGATAACAGATCTCAGGACTGAGTTTGGTAACATCTGGCAAACTGGCACAGCTCCTAGTTCATCATCTGGTCCTTCTCCCATGACTCCAGGCTTCACTCAATTCCAAGCACATATTTCTGAAAATCTTCAAAAGATGGAAGAGATTTTGCATACTAGGCTAACCACTATGCAATCTCAATTGAGATCCAATTTAGGTGCTTTGGAAGCAAAAATGGAGGCAATTGAGGACAAGTTGCTTCCTCCTCCTCCTCCATCTACATGATGTCTTTTTATTTTGATGATGTCAAAGGGGGAGAAGGGTTGCTTTGTAATGGATGCTACTCTAGTTTTTTGCTTCATTTTGGTTGTTGGTTTACACATTGAATTTTATGCTTGATCATTTTGGAAATTTAAAATTGAATGATATGTTTGTTTTTGATGTGATGTGATTCTGGGATGTTACTGTCATTTTTTTATGCCATGGAATGATGTGAATGACCGCATTAAAATCTCATGTTTGAGTAAACAAAATTGTTTAATGAATCATAGTTGCCATCATCAAAAAGGGGGAGATTGTTGGATCTCTTGTTTTGATGATGTTTAACTATGATCCATACAATTGTGGAAATCATGCTTCATTTATAGCTAACACCATTTTCCATGTGAAGCTTACAGAAATATTCTCATGATGACAGTGGTGTCGACACAATTCAGATAGTGTGCCGACACATGACTCAATCCCAGGGTAAAAATACATGAAAGCAAGCCAAATGTGTCGACACATGTTCAGTGGTGTCGACACATCCCATGCATCCAGCAAACAGTGAAGGAAGCAGTGGCCAGTGGTGTCGACACAGGATGATTGTGTGTCAACACTCACTGACCCTCCCAAGAGCTTGTTATGTAGCCAGTGGCCAGTGGTGTCGACACTCACTGACCCTCCCAAGTGCTTGTTATGTAGCCAGTGGCCAGTGGTGTCGACACAGGATGATTGTGTGTCGACACTCACTGTCCCTCCCAGAAACCCATTCTGCAGCCAGTGGATTTTGTGTCGACACAAGAGCAAAGTGTGTCAACACAACTCAGCAGATCAAGCTATCAGGACTTAAAGCCAGGAACATGTGTCAACACATGTCTCATGTGGTGTCGACACACTTCAGTTATTTTTCCAGATCTAAAATTTTAGGACACGTGGATGGTTTTAGTTGAGGGCTTTTGAGTGGGAATCATTGTGCCCCCAAATTCCAAGGGATCTCGTGGATCCATGGGACTATAAATGCCCATTATCCACTCATGTTTGGGGCACACACACTCCAGATTCTTCCAACTCTCAAAAGCAGCAGGCGATTTCAAAGGAAGGCTTCATCCTGGAGATCTGCACCCCGATCTGAAGAAATTGAAGCTCCAAGCACCTTGGATGATCCATCTCAAGAGGAATCTCTAGACTTCAGAGACTTCTTCCTGGAGTTGAAGCAGAATATCTGATCTCCCACGTGGAAGCAGAACAGGAGGATTCGAACCAGACCTTTCCAGTTTACAATTCAAGTGTCTATTCTGGTTCTTCACCTTAAACTCAATTCATTGTGTGTGGTTTGTGAGATTGGAGCAATCCTTGTGCCCAATTTCACTTGTGTGTGTTCAGATCTGAGATCTCAGTTATCTCAGATTGTGTGTGTTGATTTGTGATTCATTCTGAACTGGCGACATAAGCCACATTGTGTGTGTGTGTGGATGGTGGATGTAGGATACACAATTGTGTAATCCGAACCACCCTAAATCATTGTGTCTCTGTGGTTTGATTGCCTGTGCGATAGATGCTTGGTAGGCTCGGTGTTGTTACATCATCTGATCTATCCAAATTGTTCAGAATTGTGATTGAGCTTTAGATTTGAGTCTAATATCAAATTCTCTAAGATTCTAATAGAGTGAATTTTAAATTCAGTGAAATCTATTCAAACCTCCCTTTTAGATTTCATCATAGCAGTTTTTCCGCAACATTTCAAGACCTCTATGGTACACACCGTAGCAGGACACGCCCCGAGCACAATGTGCCTGGCTCACACAGAACCTGGGGTACCCGAATGAAGAGGCATTCTAGAATAGGTGCTGGACCACCAAACTCGGCAAACACACAAACTACGACACATGCTTATACAACCTTTATTTATAAACCATGGTACACTAACATCATAGTTAGCTTGTCACCGGTCACCATGTGACCTCCAAGCCAACATACACCTATATATACATAACCACATTATCATATAATAACCTTGCCTGTCATTGGTCATCTCATGACCTTCATAACAACATTAAACCACAATGAATGTTAACTGCTTAACTTAATACAATAACATATCCAACATAAATCACTAACTAGTTATACACTAACTCTTTAACCCTACACATGCTTTACTAATATTAAACAACTTAAACCACTTTAAATAACATCAAATAACCAAGGGTAGGTCCACACTGGAACCTCACAGCCCAGCCACCACAAGTAGACCACAGATGTAATGACCCTCTTTATACCGGTACGATTATACCAATCCACGTCGGTACAAAAGGGCGTCATTACAGTGGGACATTTATCCAACACTTAACACTAGATTGAGATGTACACAAATATTACAAGATTACAGCGGAATAAATAAATAATCTCATTCTCATTCCATCATCATCATCAAATATCCACAGTCTAGATAGCAATAAAAGAAATGCAAGTGTCCACATTACTACAACTTCAAAATAAGTACATTGTCCAAATAATTTACACACTCTTATTGATTACATAGTATGAAAATACAAGTAACAATGTAGAAGTCTCCACAAAAGTAGCTACTCCTCCCGCTCGGAGTTGCTCCTAACTATGTCCTCCTCAGAAGTGGACACCTGTCACACCTGTACGCCGAAGCAAGAATGAGTCTAAAGAGACCCAGCAAGCAATCTAAGGACACAACCTTACACATATCACATACACATGCTAGTATTTTACACATTTAGGAATAACATGGTACATGCTTCATGTTACTTAAACATCTAATTATAAAACCTATAGCATGCGTTCTACACATTCTATTCAACATGGTTCATAGATTCCAATTTTATTCAATCTACACAATTAAATCATGGAACTATGTACAAAGTAAGTAACATACCTAGCATGAATTCTAATCATTTTCCCATGCATTTATCACACTTATACACATATTTTGCTTGTTGTTTTGACATGAATTAAACATAATCACATGGGTTTACAATTATTCACATGCTAACTCATTCACTTAACAATTCCACATGCTCATCTTTCACATTGCACAATTCTCATGTTCACATACACATATTCACATTTTTACACTTAGTTGCCGTGACACATAGTCCAAACCACCACTAGAAGGACACACATCACTTACACATACCCATCACCTAGGCAACATAGTGACGGATCTTGGTTAACTATGCAGAACCGGGAGAAGTACTCTCCACCCTAACCAGTGGTACTTGTCCACCTCCAGGATTTCATCCTAATGTCCATAGTATATCACACACATTGAACCTTCCTGTAGGGACTTTACTACAGTATGGTTCCACAGCCCTCCATGGTAGCAGTGTCACTATCGGCACAATTACACCTTAAACACTTTACCATATTCATTTACATTATTCACATGCACTTACACACACACATGCACTTTTAACTCATATACATGGATCAGTTTACAGAGCATGCTATTACTGTTTCACAATGACATTTAACTCATAACACAATCCTATTCATGCTGCTAACTACTGGATCATACAAGATTAAGCTTAACATGCTCAATATTGACTAATTTCCATGGTTAAACCAATAATCACATTTTCTGTCATCAAAACAAAACCAAATTTTTATCACAAGTTCTAAACATTAAACATATCACATGCTTAATTTTTAACATTTTTTGGATCTATAAATTAATTATAACAATTAAAACATGGTTCAGGCATATTTATCACTAATTTCACTTAAGTAGGTTTCACAGTAACACAAACATACCTAACAGTTCCAAAACCTGAACTTAGACCTCATATTGTCATGGAAAAATTATGAAACCCTAATTCACAATGGAGCTATTTATATCCATTTAATCATAGTCAAATCATGCTCATTATTCATTTAAAAAAAAATAATAATTAAAACTATAAACAGAAATTCGTCCTAGCCTCATGATGTGGCCTCCTGACTGTACTTGACCACACATAAAATTTACAGCATGTACTTATACCCAGAAGTTTGGAAATATACCATAGAGATCAAAAACATCAAATCTTTCAAACCTGATGAACTTGGCGGCAAAAGGGTTGCCGCCAACAGAGGTTAACGGCACAGGATGTTGCCGCTAACTCAGGATCTTAATGGCAGCAAGTTGCCCGTTAAGTTTCTATTTGCAGAAATGCAGACTGAACGCATAAATCTTGATGAATGGGGGTTCCAAGACATGAGAAAATTTCTAATAAATTCCTGAGACCTACTAGACATGGGTAGGGATGAGATCCATAGGTTACTTGCCTTTGGAAAATTGTTTAACAGATTTAATTCGTTGAAGATGCCCTCCTCGGCCAAGCCAAGAAGGCGCTCAAAACCTCCCAGATCCGGTCTTCTAGGTTGATGTAGGCCGCACACCTGAGTCGGAGAAGCTTTACAAACGTTCAAAGTATCTTCCAGTCATTGTAGATCGCCGGAAGACGCACACAAATGCTAGATCAAATCTTCCAAAAGTCGGGTTTTCTCACAGAGTTCTAGGGTTTTCACAAGAGCCAAAGGAACCTAATCTGACCGAAAACGGGTGTTTTTATAAGCTAAGGGAGGTTGGGATATGCTTTAGGGTTGGAATCCTACAGTTGGAGGTGGGTTTCCAAAATCAGAACCGAAGGAAACGCAGTCGTTTCCAGATCTGAAACCGCAACAAATTCTGGGAAATAAACGGCTACATTGCTGTCGTTTACTGGGAATTGGCGTCCATCGATCTGGACGTCGACTCTCCCATAAACGTCCACACATGTTGACGTTAATTGGCCTCTCGGCCAGAATACAGAAATGCAGCATAACATGCATACACTATATATATATATACACACACAATATGTAATGTATAACTTGAGCACCATATGTACAATGTAAGTAAAACAATATATACATAGCTATCAAACATATACATATATACAACATCATGTAAACATTATATGCACAAGGACAAACATATACATACATATACATAGCTTTATACACAAGTAACTAAGCACCATATGACAAAGTTTAAATAAAATAACAAAGTTTGAGGGTCTCACACCCTCTCCCCCTTAAAGAAACTTTGTCCTTGAAGTTTGAACGAAACTAATCAAACAAATGGGGATACTTCTTCATCATAGAATCCTCAAGCTCCCAAGTAGCTTCTTCTCGCGAGAAGTTCCGCCATAGCACCTTCACGGATGCAATGCTCTTGTTCCTGAGGTGTTGAACCTTCCGATTAAGGATAGCTACAGGTTGCTCAACATACGACAAGTCTGGCTGAATCTCCACTGGCTCGTGACTAATCACATGAGATGGATCTCGCACATACCTTTTGATCATAGATACGTGGAAAATAGGATGAACACTAGCTAACGCTGGGGGTAAAGCTAGCTCATATGCCACGTTTCCCATCCGCCTCAAAATCTCATATGGGCCAATGAATCTAGGACTCAACTTACTATGCCTGCCAAACCTAACAACACCTCGGGTAGGTGAAACCTTTAGAAAAATATGCTCACCCACCTCAAACTCCAAATCCTTCTTTTTGTTGTCGGCGTAACTCTCTTGCCTATCCTGCACCGCAACAAGCCTTTGTCTAATAAGCTAAATCTTATCCGAAGTCTCCTGCACTAACTTCGGACCTATCAACTTCCTATCACCTGTCTCCTCCCAACATAACGGAGATCTACAGGGCTGCCCATACAAAGCCTCAAACGGAGCCATACCAATGTTCGCATGAAAGTTGTTATTGTAGGCGAACTCCACAAGAGGCAAATGACGCTCCCAATCACCCTTCCAATCCAATACACACGCTCTTAACATATCCTCGAGCATCTGGATAGTCCTTTCGAACTGCCCATCTGTCTGGGGATGGAACGCCGAACTAAGCTTCAATTCGGAACCTAAATCTTCCTGAAGACCCTTCCACAACATCGAAGTAAACCTCAGATCTCAATCCGAAAAAATGGACTTCAACACGCCATGCAACCTTACAATGCTACTAACATACAACCTAGCCAAACTCTCCACTGACTGCTTCTTCTTCATCGGCAAGAAATGAGCCGTCTTGGAGAAACGATCAACAATCACCCAAATCGAGTCATTGCCCTTCACTGATCTGGGCAAACCCGTCACAAAATCCATAGTGACAGCCTCCCACTTCCATACTGGGATCTCCATCTTCTGCATAAGACCAGATGGTCGCTGACGCTCAGCCTTCACTTGCTGGCATACTAAACACCTGGATACAAAATACGCTACATCCTTCTTCATGCCAGACCACCAAAAAGATCTCTTCAAATCCTGGTACATCTTGGTGTTACCTGGATGAATAGAGAACCTCGACCTATAATCTTCTGCTAGCACATGCTCACAGACATCCACGGTATTGGGAACACAAACTCGGTGATGAAATCTAATAACACCATCCTCATCTCGAGCAATGCCTGCCTTGCCCACCAACTCCTGAAGTCTAGGGTCGGCCTTTTACTGCTCAATCACTTCATCTAGATTAGTGGATCGAATGGAAAATTGAGCCATGAAAGCCTGACATAACTGAGGCTCTAACGCAGTCATCGCACATGCAACATCCTCCAACATCTTCCAATCCTACTGGAGAAAAGACCTCTTCCTGCTAAGAGCATCTTCCACGACATTTACCTTCTTTGGATGATACTGAAGCTCGAAGTCATAGTCCTTAAGGAATTCAATCCATCTCCTCTGTCGCAGGTTCAACTCCTTCTGAGAAAAGAGATACCTCAAACTCTTGTGGTCAGTGAACACCTCAAATCTGACACCATAAAGATAGTGCCTCCAGATTTTCAGTGCATGAACCACTACCGCAAGCTCCAAATCATGAGTTGGATAGTTACGCTCATGCTCCTTCAACTGACGAGAAGCATATGCCACTACCCTTCCCTGCTGCATCAACACACAGCCAAGACCAATCCGAGATGTATTCGAGTAAATGGCAAAACACTCTACACCACTCGGCAAAATCAACACGGGTGCAGAAGTAAGCTTAGCCTTCAACAATTGAAAACTACTCTCACAATCCTCAGACCAGACAAACTTCACACCCTTCCTGGTTAGCTTAGTCAAAGGTGCGGCGATAGATGCAAAACCCTCAATGAATCGCCGATAATAGCCCGCTAAACCAAGGAAACTACGAATCTCCGATGGGGTCCTTGGAATCTCCCAATCTAATACAGCCTGGACCTTTGGCGGATCAACTGCTACTCCAGCGCCTGAGATAACATGCCCAAGGAAATGAACCTCGCGCATCTAGAAATTGCACTTACTGAACTTTGCATACAGGTTGTGCTCTCGGAGAACTTCCAAAACAACACTAAAATGATCACGGTGTATAGCCTCATCAAGGGAATATACTAGCACATCGTCGATAAACACCACTACAAAACTATCTAAATAAGGTCCAAACACCGTGTTCATGAGATCCATGAATGCTGCAGGGGCGTTGGTCAGACCAAATGGAAGCACTAAAAACTCATAATGTCCATAACGAGTCCTAAAGGCCGTCTTGGACACATCCTCACTCCTAATCCTCAATTGATGATAGCCGGACCACAAATCAATCTTAGAAAATACCGATGCATTCTGCAACTGATCGAATAAATCATCAATCCGCGGTGAGGGTTACCTGTTCTTCACTGTCACCTGGTTGAGCTTCCTATAATCAATGCACAACCTAAGTGAACGATCCTTCTTCTTCACGAATAATACAGGTGCACCCCATGGTGACACACTAGGCCGAACAAATCCCTTGTCTAGAAAATCCTGCAACTGCTTCCTCAACTCTGCCAATTCCGCAGGTGCCATCCGATATGGAGCCTTCGAGATAGGAGAGGTGCCTAGAAGCAATTCTATAGTAAAATCTATCTCTCTAACCGGTGGCAAAACCAGACAAATCATCAGGAAATACGTCTAGAAACTCCTGCACAACATCAATCTCCTCAAGGATAGGTGACTAATCAGCCTTCGGTACTAAGACCATGCTAGCAAGAAAAGCGTCACACCCCTTGTTCACCATTCTCATTGCCTTCATGGCAGAGATCACAAACCTTCCCGCAAAGTTCCTTGGCAATGGATGTGAAAACTCATCCTCACCAGGAATACGGAAAGTAATCTTCTTCCCACGACAATCTACCAAAGCATAGTGCTCCTCTAACCAATCCAGACCTAGAATTACATCACAGTTCTTCATCTTTAGCGAAAAGAAGCACCCATCTAAGCCTCAGTCTTCAATGCACACCGGTAAAGATAGAATACACTTTCTAGTCATTATCGTTCCTACTGGTGTGTGCACAGACAAAGGGACCTCTAACTCCTCAGCCTCTACTCCTGACTTTAATGCTAACTGCCTAGCAAACTGCTCGGAAATGAACGAGTGAGTGGCACCCGTATCAAACAAAACCCGAGCGTGCACACCCATGAAAAGAACCGTACCCTCCGTGATGTTTTCTGCCTGCTCTGCATCCTCTCGTGCTAAAGCAAACACTTGAGCTTGGGCTCGAGGCCTTCCTGGTCTTCCTGTAGCTGACGTTGCTGCTGCTGCCGCTGCTGGGGCTGGTGCTCCACGCTGAACTCCCTATTATAGTCTGGGACAATCTCTGATCTGATGCTTGCTACTGCCGCACTTGAGACATTTCCCCGCTAGCTTCTAGCACTCAGTACCACCATGTGCTCTTCCGCAATGAGGACACTCCTTCTTGCCACTGGGCCCGACGCCGGGGGATTGTGGTGCAACTGCCTGCTGACTGCTAGCTGCCACTGGATGCTGCGGTGACTGATACGCCACCTTCTTCCTGTCCTGACGCTGAAACGGTGGTGCTGATCTCTTCTGTGATGCCTTCTACTTCTCCAGATACTGCTCTATCTCGCTCTCCTGCCTGCACGCAGCGCTGAGAGTGTCACGCCCCGATATTTAGTAGCGGAATAAATACCGGGGATGTGAACGATACAAACAGACGTATCACGGTTGAGTAACGCAGAGTAACAATTACATATAACCACACGTTTCAGATCATAATAACATCATCAAAGGTACTCTTTATTTCATTTCTATCCACTACTTACAACCATACATAAGAAGAACCAGCCAAAGGGTCCATTATTCAAATAAAACTTCCAGAAAAGTTTCACTATTACATAGACTACTCAATTGTCTATTTCTAAACTGTCAACTACTCATATAGCGGGTGCTCATCACTCTTGCCCGGCCCTATCGAACTCCACTGGTTCCTCATCACTACCTGAAAAGGGCAGGATGATAGGGTGAGCGAACTAGCTCAGTAGGATTTACATCTCAATATTGTGCGGGCACTAGTATACATGATTAACATTTTAAATAGGCAGATATGCACATGAATATGATGACAATGTATGCAAAACTAACAGATTGAATAGCAGAATAGAACGGATATCATATCAGATCAAATGTCGAGTTGTATATACAATGAACAGATATTTCAAGAGTAGAATCGTATCAAAAGAGATTGGCCATATTCAAACAGATCTCATGGGTTCACATGAACAGACGTATCATATCATATCAAGTCAAACTTATCATATCAAACAAAGGCACATTTTCACAATCTTGCTTGTTTGTTTGTGCTATGCCAAGCACCAGAAGTCCATACTCCCGCGGTTAATAAGTACGTTGGGGCGCTCCTCCCCAGGACCGGACCAGACCCCTTTTCTTTGCACAGGCATTGGATCAAATTTGGACCGGAGTCCCACGTTGTGCCGAACAAACAGATTCATATTATGGCCATAGAGTTTCAATAACAAGCTCATAGTAAATGGAACATGATCATTCATAGAGTCAAGGTATGACAAATAGCTCAAGAGAACAAGGCAGGATAACGACGTATCTTATGTTTCATAATTCATTAATGTCTTGACATGAGGATGTTTCTAAAGACAGATCATATGCAGAACATGTGCTCTCAATTTCCCCAAGGAGGGTGTGCCTATTCGTGCAAAGGTGTAAGTGATGAGTCACAGATCTTTCCTAGCATGTATGCATATGACAAATAATTAATTGAACACCGGAACGCATGTAACTATTGAAACTCATATGCAAATCATGACATTAACACCACTAACAAGTCCATACTAACATGTATTCATCCCCACATTCATATCATATTCTTATCTTATCAATTGACAATAAGCAAGATCACAAGATAACCCAATGGACATAAGATCAATCACAATTACACATTAGAATGCATTCATATCATTACTATTTTTCAATGAGTTGATTTATTTTAGGTCCATGCATACTATATAACATCATGCACATGCTAGTAGACATCATGAAATGATCAGACCCAAAATATGTAATTTTTTTGTAAGGGTAGTGTCGACACACCCCTTACTGGTGTCGACACAATGCCTCAAACACAAAGCAAAATAATGCAGAACTGGTCAAGTAGTGTCGACACTAGATCAAGTAGTGTCGACACAATGCTTCAAATACAAGGCAAAATGATCAAGTAGTGTCGACACTAGATCAAGTAGTGTCGGCACTAGAGACAGCTTCTAGAAAACCTTCTGGCCAATATGGGACAGTGTGTCGACACTAGATCAGGTAGTGTTGACACTAGATCAGCTCCCAGAAACTTTCTGGGTCAAACTGGGACAGTGTGTCGACACTAGATCAGGTAGTGTCGACACTAGAGACCTTCCCAGAACACCTTCTGGGCTGTTTTGGGACAGTGTGTCGACACTAGATCAAGTAGTGTCGACACTAGTGGACCTCCCAGAAAAAAAAACATATAAGTCATGTGTAACCAGAAAACACGTCACATGCAGCGATTCACTTTCCCCTCTATAACTCTCTAACGAATGACATTTAGACAAAACATTCAACATGTAAGATGACTAGGACAACTAATAGAAGAACTTTGATGTTGGGGGTTTGATCAAATTCGGTCTCTAATCCTGAGAAAACATGTGAAGAACATAAAACTAAGTGCAGCCCGAAATCGCAGTATCATGCAGAGACTCTCTTACCATGCTTATAAATCTCTAACGAAAACCTTTTGGACAAAACGTCCAACATAAACGATGATCATGACTTCAGGTAGAAGAACTTTCATGAAGGAAGTTTAGTCTAATTCGGTCTTGAATCATGTGCAAGATATGAAGAATGGGAAAAGCCCTAACTGTGCGCGACTTAGGGAAAACTACGAATACGCAATGTATACTCCATGAAATTGAGTCAAACCAAGTGAAAATGATCCTAGAATCGAAAATCTGCATGATGGTGTTTGTTTTCTTTAATCTTGGCCCGAGAACACCTACCTTTAAATGCTAAGAACTCTCTACAGATTTCTGGGTTGATGCAGAGCGAGGTTGGGGAAGACCAAGTTTTCCCCAGCCGTTCTCCACTCCTCCAACGCTCCAAACTTGCTGATCACGACCCCAACTTGTTGTTAAACCTTCCCCAAGAGTTTAAGGATGAGTTTTTATAGATTTAGGGTGTATTTACAAGTCCTAACGGGACTAGGAAAGGGGGCTGCGAATTATGTTTCCTACTTTCCATAAAATCTGGGATTCTCTCAGCTAAAGGAGGTAGCAAAGGTTTAGGAAACCACCTCTTACAGTTGGGTTATCATGCCCCGATATTTAGCAGCGGAATAAATACCGGGGGATGTGAACGATACAAACAGACGTATCACAGTTGAGTAACGCAGAGTAACAATTACATATAACCACACATTTCAGATCATAATAACATCATCAAAGGTACTCTTTATTCCATTTCAATCCACTAGTTAAAACCTTACATAGAAAGAACTCACTGGAAAGGGTTCATTATTCAATTAACAATGTTTCTCTAATACATCGCCTACTCAAATGTCTATTTCTAAACTGTCATCTACTCATATGGCGGGTGCTCATCACTCTTGCCCTGCCCCATCGGACTCCACTAGTTCTTCATCACTTCCTGAAAAGAGGGCAGGATGATAGGGTGAGCGAACTAGCTCAGTAGGATTTACATCTCAATATTGTGCGGGCACTAGTATACATGATTAACATTTTAAATAGGCAAGATATAAACATGTATATGATGACATTGCATGCAATACTAACAGATTGAATAGCAGAGCAGAACAAATATCATTTCAGATCAAATGTCGAGTTGCATATACAATGGACAGATATTTCAAGAGTAGAATTGTATCAGAAGAGATTGTCCATATTCATACAGATATCATGTATTCACATGAACAGACGTATCATATCAAATCTTATTATATCAGATCAAATCAAACTTATCATATCAAACAAAGGCACATTTTCACAATCTTGCTTGTTTGTTTGTGCTATGCCAAGCATCAGAAGTCCATACTCCCATGGTTAATAAGTACGTTGGGGCGCTCCTCCCCTGAACCGGACCAGGCCGCTTTTTTTTGCATAGGCATTGGATCAAATTTGGACCGGAGTCTCACGTTGTGCCGAACAAACAGATTCATATTATGGCCACAGAGTTTCAATAACAAGCTCGTAGTAAATGGAACATGATCATTCATAAAGTCAAGGTATGACAAATAGCTCAAGAGAACAAGGCAGGATAACGACGTATCTTATGTTTCATAATTCATCAATGTCTTGACAAGAGGATGTTTCTAAAGACAGATCATATGCAGAACATGTGCTCTCAATTTCTCCAAGGAGGGTGTGCCTATTCGTGCAAAGGTGTAAGTGATGAGTCACGGATCTTTCCTAGCATGTATGCATATGACAAATAATTAATTGAACACCGGAAAGCATGTAACTATTGAAACTCATACGCAAATCATGACATTAACACCACTAACAAGTCCATACTAACATGTATTCATCCCCACATTCATATCATATTCTTATCTTATCAATTGACAATAAGCAAGATCACAAGATAACCCAATGGACATAAGATCAATCACAATTACACATTAGAATCGTATTCATATCATTACTATTTTTCAATGGGTTGATTTATTTTAGGTCCATGCATACTATATAACATCATGCACATGCTAGTAAACATCATGAAATGATCAGACCCAAAATATGTAATTTTTTTGTAAGGGTAGTGTCGACACACCCCTTACTGGTGTCGACACAATGCCTCAAACACAAGGCAAAATAATGCAGAACTGGTCAAGTAGTGCCGACACTAGATCAAGTAGTGTCGACACAATGCTTCAAATACAAGGCAAAATGATCAAGTAGTGTCGACACTAGATCAAGTAGTGTCGACACTAGAGACAGCTTTCAGAAAACCTTCTGGCCAATATGGGACAGTGTGTCGACACTAGATCAGGTAGTGTCGACACTAGATCAGCTCCCAGAAACTTTCTGGGTCAAACTGGGACAGTGTGTCGACACTAGATGAGGTAGTGTCGACACTAGAGACCTTCCCAGAACACCTTCTGGGCTGTTTAGGGACAATGTGTCGACACTAGATCAAGTAGTGTCGACACTAGTGGCCCTCCCAGAAAAAAAAACATATAAGTCATGTGTAACCAGAAAACACGTCACATGCAGCGATTCACTTTCCCCTCTTATAACTCTCTAACAGATGACATTTAGACAAAAAGTTAAACATGTAAGATGACGAGGACAACTAATAGAAGAACTTTGATGTTGAGGGTTTGATCAAATTCGGTCTCGAATTCTGAGAAAACATGTGAAGAACATAAAACTAAGTGCAGCCCGAAATCGCAGTATCATGCAGAGACTCACTTACCATGCTTATAAATATCTAACGAAAAACTTGTGAACAAAACGTCCAACATAAACAATGATTGTGACTTCAGGTAGAAGAACTTTCATGAAATAAGTTTAGTCTAATTCTGTCTTTAATCATGTGCATGATATGAAGAACGGGAAAAGCCCTAACTACGCGCGACTTAGGGAAAACTACGAATACGCAATGTATACTCCATGAAATTGAGTCAAACCAAGTGCAAATGATCCTAGACTCTAAAATCTACATGATGGTGTTGGTTTTCTTTAATCTTGGCCCGAGAACACTTACCTTTAAATGCTAAGAACTCTCTACAGATTTCTGGGTTGATGCAGAGCGAGGTTGGGGAAGACCACATTTTCCCCAGCTGTTCTCCACACCTCCAGCGCTCTAACCTTGCTGCTCACTACCCCAACTTGTTGCTAAACCTTCCCCAAGAGTTTAAGGACGAGTTCTTATAGATTTAGGGTGTATTTACAAGTCCTAAGGAGACTAAGAAAGGGGCTGCGAATTCTGTTTCCCACTTTCCATAAAATCTAGGATTCTCTTACCCAAAGGAGGTAGCAAAGGTTTAGGAAATCTCCTCTTAGGGTTGGGTCCAGTTTTGTCTTACCTTTCATGACTAATCACCCTTATTTTAACCCTAAATTGCCCTCCCTAATCACTACATAGTTACATACACGAATTTCTGGGTATTTTCTTGTCCCAATTTCTATCCTTGGGCCAAATGTGCTCCATTAGCCCAATCTTGTTAATGGGTCATTAATACATGATATTAGAAGTCTATCCAATATGTTTATTTAATTTATGGTTGGGTCATTTTTCAGTGTTAACAATTTTCCGACTTAGTTTCCTAATTTAGGTAACTTGGTCACGTGTGACGTACACTCGACCAATCAGATTTTTCGTTGCACGAATTCCTTTTGGAACACTTAGGGACAATATTTGGGGTTGATTTATAACTTTTACGGAATTTTCTGATGTGTTTTCTCACGTACAATAGTGGTACGTAAGTTCTATCATTCTGATAATACGGTAGTTATTTATTTACTAATTTCATACTTGAATTTGTTCATGTGACATAAGTTGTTCATTGATCCAATTTATTTTATGGACTATCCCCTCATATTGTTTGGAGTCCACCATAAATTTCTCATTTAGTTTATGATATCATTTTTACACCTAATAATGGGTTGTCCAACTTATTTCCTAATTACGATAAGAAGTCACACTAACTCTTAAATATATCCCAAATGACTTTTATTGACCCAAAATTCTTGATGGATCACTAGAGGATATTATTTGAAGTCCATCTGTGATTTTTATTTAATTTTCTGGCTCCTTTAGGTATGTGTGATAATGATTTCCCGACTTATTCCCTGATTACGACACTCAGTCGTAAAACGCCTTAAACATGGACCATCTGATTTTCCTTTGCATGAATTTCTCTGTGGGTCATTAGGGAGTATTATTTAGAGTTGAACTGTGGTTTTTATGAAATTTTCTAATGGGTTTTTGTATATATGATAATGACACGTGCATTTTTGCTATTGCACAGATATTGAATTTATCGTTTTCGATTTATTTCTAATTTCCAATTACCGAATTTCCGGGGTGTTACATCCTCCCCCACTTAAAAGAATTTGGTCCCCAAATTCACATGTGTTTATCAACTGTCCTTACAGAGAATCTATTTTAGAGAAGTATCTAGCTCCAGATAATTGATCAAACAACTCATCAATACTTGGCAGAGGGTATTTGTTCTTGATAGTTAACTGGTTTAGTTGTCTGTAATCTATACATAGCCTCATCGACCCATCTTTCTTCTTGACGAAGAGGACAGGTGCACCCCGCACCACATGGTGATGTACTTGGCCGGATGAAACCCTTCTCTAACACTTGCATCAGTTGCTCTTTTAATTCCTTCAGTTCTGCGGGAGACATTCTATATGGGCCCTAGATACTGGTGCTACTCTAGGGACCAACTCGATGATAAAATCGACCTCTCGCTCAGGAGGAATTCCTGGCAAGTCTTCTGGAAAAAAAACGTCAGCGTATTCGCTGACAACATAGATGTCCTCAACTTTAACTTCCTTCTTTGTGATGACAACAACAGCAAGAAAGGCCATACAACCTTTCCTCATCATCCTTTTGACCCGAAGTGCAGAGATAAGTGACCATCTTCTGCGGTTTCTATCCCCTGTGAACACTAGTTTTGGGTAGTGGCTAAAGGTTACCCGACTTCTCCTGCAGTTGATACTAGCCCCATGTTCAGACAACCAATCTTCTCTAAGTATCACATCATACCCCTCCATATCCATACATATTAAATTTGCCGGTAGGTTTTGGGTGTCAATCATCACTTCACTGGATGGTATATGGTTTGTAAGATTAGTGCCAGGACCAATCGGGGTTGACACAACTATTCCGGATTTCGTTGGGATGGGTTTCACAGGTAGGGTGTCAACAAATGTTTGAGATATAAAGGAATGCATAGCTCCCGTATCAAAGAGAACATATGCGGGTCGGGAAAGAATAGTAAGTGTACCTTCCACGATACCTCCTTCTTCAGCAGCTTCAGGTTCCTGAATAGCTTGCAAACGGCCTTGCCTCTTCTGTCCATTCAGACGCTTGTCCTAAGGGGCTTGTTCTTTCAGCATTGGGCAGTCTGAGATCTTATGGTCATGACTACCACAGCGCAGGCATCTCCCATGCACTCTCTAGCATTGTTCAGATCGGTGACCAGCTTTGTCACAATGTTTGCACATCTCTCCCGATGTCACCACTATCTGCTTACCTAACTCATTTGGCTTTTTATCATCTGGTCATTTACTCCGCCATTGGGCCTTTTCTTCCCACTGGTCGGTTGATACCTTCCTGTAGAAGACACTTGCTCCCTTTTCACGGATTTTTCCTTAATTCTTTCGGCAGTCTCCATGGCATCTTCCAAGAACTAAGCCTTCTTTACCATGTCAGCATAGGTTTGAATATCCATTGGCGCCAGTTGAGTGATGAACTGGGGCCTCAAGCCATTCAGAAAGTGTTTCGCCTTCATCCTTTATGTCCCAATCAAGTGAACAACATATCGGGACAAACGAGAGAATTGGGCCTCATACTCGGCCACATTGAGTCCTCTCTACTTCAAAGCCGCAAATTCGGCTGCTTTCCGTTCCTGGACCCTCTCAGAGAAGTACTTGGTGTTGAAGTGCTCAATGAACTGAGCCCATGTTAGTTGCTGACCATTCAGTGTTGCTTCTACTGACTCCCACCATGCCCTGGCATCCTTTTCCAATTGGAAAGTCGCGAGTAGTACTTTGTTCCGGTTCGTGCATTGCATGACCCTGAATATCCTTTCAATTTCCTTAACCCGGTGTTCAGCAACATCTGGGTCAGTACTCCCTTCAAACCGAGGCGGATCCATATTCTGAAATTTCCGATGGAGATCACCGGCTCCGCGGTTACCCCCACCCTGGGTGGCTTGCAGGATAGCCTGAGTCAAGTTCTGTATTGTTTGTTGCATGTTCCTAGCCTGGGCACGTTCAGCGGCCATGAAGGTAATAAGTACCTTCAAGATAATAATATAAGTCAGTCATCTAAACATATCACGTGTGACCTCTATTCCCATGGTTCTACCCAAGCTCACATTAAGTACGACAGATTTTGACTTGTGTGATCTAGTTTCATCCTATGTTCCTATTCCCTCGGACCCTAAAGTTTAGGGCTCTGATACCAACTGTCACGCCCCGATATTTAGCAGCGGAATAAATACCGGAGGATGTGAATGATACAAACAGACGTATCACAGTTGAGTAACGCAGAGTAACAATTACATATAACCACACATTTCAGATCATAATAACATCATCAAAGGTACTCTTTATTCCATTTCAATCCACTAGTTAAAAGCTTACATAGAAAGAACTCACTAAAAAGGGTTCATTATTCAATTAACAATGTTTCTCTAATACATCGACTACTCAAATGTCTATTTCTAAACTGTCATCTACTCATATGGCGGGTGCTCATCACTCTTGCCCTGCCCCATCGGACTCCACTGGTTCTTCATCACTCCTGAAAAGAGGGCAGGATGATAGGGTGAGCGAACTAGCTCAATAGGATTTATATCTCAATATTGTGCGGGCACTAGTATACATGATTAACATTTTAAATAGGCAAGATATGAACATGTATATGATGACAATGCATGCAATACTAACAGATTGAATAGCAGAGCAGAACAGATATCATTTCAGATCAAATGTCGAGTTGCATATACAATGGACAGATATTTCAAGAGTAGAATCGTATCAGAAGAGATTGGCCATATTTATACAGATATCATGTATTCACATGAACAGACGTATCATATCAAATCTTATCATATCAGATCAAATCAAACTTATCATATCAAACAAAGGCACATTTTCACAATCTTGCTTGTTTGTTTGTGCTATGCCAAGCACCAGAAGTCCATACTCCCGCGGTTAATAAGTACGTTGGGGCGCTCCTCCCCAGGACAGAGCCAGGCCCCTTTTTTTTGCACAGGCATTGGATCAAATTTGGACCGGAGTCCCACGTTGTGCCGAACAAACAGATTCATATTATGGCCACAGAGTTTCAATAACAAGCTCGTAGTAAATGGAACATGATCATTCATAGAGTCAAGGTATGACAAATAGCTCAAGAGAACAAGGCAGGATAACGACGTATCTTATGTTTCATAATTCATTAATGTCTTGACATGAGGATGTTTCTAAAGACAGATCATATGCAGAACATGTGCTCTCAATTTCCGCAAGGAGGGTGTGCCTATTCGTGCAAAGGTGTATGTGATGAGTCACGGATCTTTCCTAGCATGTATGCATATGACAAATAATTAATTGAACACCGGAAAGCATGTAACTATTGAAACTCATACGCAAATCATGACATTAACACCACTAACAAGTCCATACTAACATGTATTCATCCCCACATTCATATCATATTCTTATCTTATCAATTGACAATAATCAAGATCACAAGATAACCCAATGGACATAAGATCAATCACAATTACACATTAGAATCGTATTCATATCATTACTATATTTCAATGGGTTGATTTATTTTAGGTCCATGCATACTATATAACATCATGCACATGCTAGTAGACATCATGAAATGATCAGACCCAAAATATGTAATTTTTTTGTAAGGGTAGTTTCGACACACCCCTTACTGGTGTCGACACAATGCCTCAAACACAAGGCAAAATAATGCAGAACTGGTCAAGTAGTGTCGACACTAGATCAAGTAGTGTCAATGCTTCAAATACAAGGCAAAATGATCAAGTAGTGTCGACACTAGAGACAGCTTCCATAAAACCTTCTGGCCAATATGGGACAGTGTGTCGACACTAGATCAGGTAGTGTCGACACTAGATCAGCTCCCAGAAACTTTCTGGGTCAAACTGGGACAGTGTGTCGACACTAGATAGTGTCAACACTAGAGACCTTCCCAGAACACCTTCTGGGTTGTTTTGGGACAGTGTGTCGACACTAGATCAAGTAGTGTCGACACTAGTGGCCCTCCCAGAAAAAAAAACATATAAGTCATGTGTAACCAGAAAACACGTCACATGCAGCGATTCACTTTCCCCTCTTATAACTCTTTAAGGAATAATATTTAGATAAAACGTTCAACACGTAAGATGACTAGGACAACTAATAGAAGAACTTTGATGTTGAGGGTTTGATCAAATTGGTCTCTAATCCTGAGAAAACATGTGAAGAACATAAAACTAAGTGCAGCCCGAAATCGCAGTATCATGCAGAGACTCTCTTACCATGCTTATAAATCTCTAAGGAAAAACTTTTGGATAAAACGTCCAACATACAAGATGATCGTAACTTCAGGTAGAAGAACTTTCATGAAGGAAGTTTAGTCTAATTCGGTCTTTAATCGTGTGCATGATATGAAGAACGGGAAAAGCCCTAACTGTGCGCGACTTAGGGAAAACTACGAATACGCAATGTATACTCCATGAAATTGAGTCAAACCAAGTGCAAATGATCCTAGACTCTAAAATCTACATGATGGTGTTGGTTTTCTTTAATCTTCGCCCGATAACACCTACCTTTAAATGCTAAGAACTCTCTACAGATTTCTGGGTTGATGCAGAGCGAGGTTGGGGAAGACCACGTTTTCCCCAGCTGTTCTCCACACCTCCAGCGCTCTAACCTTGCTGCTCACTACCCCAACTTGTTGCTAAACCTTCCCCAAGAGTTTAAGGATGAGTTCTTATAGATTTAGGGTGTATGTACAAGTCCTAACGAGACTGGGAAAGGGGTTGCGAATTATGTTTCCCACTTTCCATAAAATCTAGGATTCTCTTACCCAAAGGAGGTAGCAAAGATTTAGGAAACCTCCTCTTAGGGTTGGGTCCGGTTTTGGCTCACCTTTCATGACTAATCACCCTTATTTTAACCCTAAATTGCCCTCCCTAATGACTGCATAATTACATACACGAATTTCTGGGTATTTTCTTGTCCCAATTTCTATCCTTGGGCCAAATGTGCTCCATTATCCCAATCTTGTTAATGGGTCATTAATACATGATATTAGAAGTCTATCCAATATGTTTATTTAATTTATGGTTGGGTCATTTTTCAGTGTTAACAATTTTCCGACTTAGTTTCCTAATTCAGGTAACTTGGTCACGTGTGACGTACACTCGACCAATCAGATTTTTCGTTGCACGAATTCCTTTTTGGAACACTTAGGGACAATATTTGGGGTTGATTTATAATTTTTACGGAATTTTCCGATGTGTTTTCTCACGTACAATAGTGGTACATAAGTTCTATCATTCCGATAATACGGTAGTTATTTATTTACTAATTTCATACTTGAATTTGTTCATGTGACATAAGTTGTTCATTGATCCAATTTCTTTTATTGACTATCCCCTCATATTGTTTGGAGTCCACCATAAATTTCTCATTTAGTTTATGATCTCATTTTTACACCTAATAATGGGTTGTCCAACTTATTTCCTAATTACGATAAGAAGTCACACTAACTCTTAAATATATCTCAAATGACTTTTATTGACCCAAAATTCTTGATGGATCACTAGAGGATATTATTTTAAATCCATCTATGATTTTTATTTAATTTTCTGGCTCCTCTAGGTATGTGTGATAATGATTTCTCGACTTATTCCCTGATTACGAGACTCAGTCGTAAAACGCCTTAAACATGGACCATCTGATTTTCCTTTGCATGAATTTCTCTGTGGGTCATTAGGGAGTATTATTTAGAGTTGAACTGTGGTTTTTATGAAATTTTCTAATGGGTTTTTGTATGTATGATAATGACACGTGCATTTTTTGCTATTGCACAGATATTGAATTTATCGTTTTCGATTTATTTCTAATTTTCTAATTACCGAATTTCCGGGGTGTTACATGGGTTCGGTTTTGGCTTACCTTATATGACCAATCACTTTAATTTTAACCCTAAATTGCCCTTCCTAATTATTGCATAATTACATACACGAATTTCTGGGTATTTTCTTGTCCCAGTTTTTATCCTTGGGCCAAATGTACTCCATTGGCCCAATCTTGTTAATGGGTTATTCATACATAATGTTGGAAGTCTCTCCAACATGTTTATTTAATTTATGGTCGGGTTATTTTCCCGCGTTAACAATTTTCCGACTTAGTTTCTAAACTCGGGTAATTGTCACATGTGACGTACACTCGGCCAATCGTATTTTCCGTTGCACGAATTCTTTGTGGAACACTCATAGATAATATTTGAGGTTGATTTATAATTTTACGAATTTTTCCTATATGTTTTCTCACGTACGATAGTGGTACGTAAGTTCTATCATTCCGATAATACGGAAGTTATTTATTTACTAATTTCATACTTGAATTGTTCATGGGTCATAAGTTGTCCATTGTTCCAATTTATTTTTATGGACTATCCCGCATATTGTTTGGAGTCTACCCATCATTTTACTTTGGTTCATGATCATATTTTATACACATGATAATGGATTTTCCAACTTATTTCTTAATTATGATAATAAGTCACAATAACTCTTGAACATACCTCAAATGACTTTTATTGACCCAAATTCTTTATGGATCATTAGAGGATATTATGTTAAGTCCATCTATGATTTTTATTTAATTTTCTGACTCATCTAGGTATGTGTGATAATGATTTTCTGACTTATTCCCTGATTACGACACTCAATCGTAAAACGCCTTAAACTTGGACCATCTGATTTTCCTTTGCACGGATTTCTCTGTGGGTCATTAGGGAGTATTATTTAGAGTTGAACTATGGTTTTTATGAAATTTTTAATGGGTTTTTGTATGTATGATAATGACACGTGCATTTTTTGCTATTGCACAAATATTGAATTTATCGCTTTCAATTATTTCTAATTTTCCAATTACCGAATTTCCGGGGTGTTACAGAGAGCCTTGTCTCGACCTCAGTGATGGCTTGAGGCCCATCACGAACTTCTTCGCCTTCCTGCGCTCATCAGCAACTATATGAGGTGCATACTTAGATAATTCTGCAAACCTGGCCTCATACTCAAGCACCATCATGGAGCCCTGAGTAAGAGTGAGGAACTCCTGCTCCATCTTGTCCTGGATATGCTCTGGAATGAACTTGGCCCGAAAGAGCCTCGTAAACTCATCTCAAGACACCTCGATAGCACCGACCTCAAATCTAGTGTGCAGCAAAAAGGACCACCATACATCGGCTCTCTCTTGCAACAAACCACCTATAAGCACTAATCTAAACAAAATTCTAAACTTAACACAAGTACATGCATATAATAAATTTAAATACTTGTAGCATGTAGGTGGCCAAGCTGACCTTATCCTCCTCAGCACACCTAATAGCTCGGAAGATCTTTTCAATCTCCCTCATCCAACTCTCTGCCAGCAATGGCTGACTCGCCCCCTTAAAAGAGGGCGGAGCCATCCTCTTGAATCACTCCATGATGGAAGGACCACCATGGCCATGCTCCTGGGTAACTGGAGCTGGAGCTTGAGCCTGCCACAACAAATAACATAAGCAACATAATAGCAATCATACATTTAATAAAAACAGGCTACTTCTATCTAACAATTCTAACCTGAGAGCCTGAAGTGCAGCCTGAGTGTGTGCCTGAGTCTGCATAGCCTGCACTAGGCCTTGCATGAACACACCATAATCCACAGGCGGCGATGGAGGAAGGACGGTAGGACCCTGTGGTGTTGGGGCCTGCTGCTCACCCCCATCCTCACGTCTCTGCTCGTCATCTCGAGCATGAGCACCACACCTACCACGAGAAGCCATAATTTGAAAAAACATTTAACCTAGTTAGAAACTAAGTGATTAGCCCTAACCATTTTCTTAGCTAACTTTCATTCATTATTAAATATTTTCTACATATGTGGACAATTCTATAAAGACTTAGCATATTATGAAGATGATGGTATATTCATGTACTATCTCAACCTGGGTTTTGCTCTGATACCAATCTCTGTAACGACCCTCTTTATACCGGTACGATTATACCAATCCACGTCGGTACAAAGGGCGTCATTACAATGGGACATTTACCCAACACTTAACACTAGATTGAGATGTACACAAATATCACAAGATTATAGCGGAATAAATAAATAATCTCATTCCATCATCATCATCAAATATTCACAGTCTAGATAGCATAAAAGAAATGCACGTGTCCACATTACTACAACTTCAAAATAAGTACATTGTCCAAATAATTTACACTCTTATTGATTACATACTATGAAAATACAAGTAACAATGTAGAAGTCTCCCAAAAGTAGCTACTCCTCCCGCTCGGAGTCGCTCCTAACTATGTCCTCCTCAGAAGTGGAGACACCTGTCACACCTATACGCCGAAGTAAGAATGAGTCTAAAGAAACCTAGCAAGCAATCTAAGGACACAACCTTACACATACCACATACACATGCTAGTATTTTACACATTTAGGAATAACATGGTACATGCTTCATGTTACTTAAACATCTAATTATAAAACCTATAGCATGCGTTCTACACATTCTATTCAACATAGTTCAAAGATTCCAATTTTATTCAATCATTTTGCAACTATACACAATTAAAGCATGGAACTATGTACAAAGTAAATAGCATACCTAGCATGAATTCTAATCATTTTCCCATGCATTTATCACACTTATACACACATTTTGCTTGCTGTTTTGACATGAATTAAACATAATCACATGGGTTTACAATTATTCACATGCTAACTCATTCACTTAACAATTCCACATGCTCATCTTTCACATTGCACAATTCACATGTTCACATACACATATTCACATTTTTACACTTAGTTGCCGTGACACATAGTCCAAACCACCACTAGAAGGACACACATCACTTACACATACCCATCACCTAGGCAACACAGTGACGGATCTTGGTTAACTGCGCAGAACCGGGAGCAGCACTCTCCACCCTAACCAGTGGTACTTGTCCACCTCCAGGATTTCATCCTAATGCCCATAGAATATCACACACATTGAACCTTCCCGTAGGGACTTTATTACAGTATGGTTCCACAGCCCTCTATGGTAGCAGTGTCACTATCGGCACAATTACACCTTAAATACTTTACCATATTCATTTACATTATTCACATGCACTTACACACACACACATGCACTTTTAACTCATATACATGGATCAGTTTACAAAGCATGCTATTACTGTTTCACAATGACATTTAACTCATAACACAATCCTATTCATGCTGCTAACTACTGGATCATACAAGATTAAGCTTAACATGCTCAATATTAACTAATTTCCATGGTTAAACCAATCATTGCACTTTCTTTCATCAAAATAAACCAAATTTTATCACAGGTTCTAAACAATAAATATGTCACATGCTTAATTTTTCAGATTTTTTGGATTTGTAAATTAATTATAACAATTAAAACATGGTTCAGGCATATTTATCACTAATTTCACTTAAGTAGGTTTCACAGTAACACAGACATACCTAACAGTTCCAAAACCAGAATTCATACCTCATACTGTCATGGAAAAAATTATGAAACCCTAATTCACAACGGAACTATTTATATCCATTTAATCATGGTCAGATTATGCTCATTATTCGTTTACAAAAATTTTAATAATTAAAACTATATACAGATATTTTCCTAACTTCATGTTGTGACCTCTTGATTGTACTTGACCACACATAAAATTTATAGCATGATTATACCAGAAGTTCAGAAATATACCACAGAGATAAAAAAACATCAAATCTGTCAAACCTGATGAACTTGGCGGCACAAGGGTTGCCGCCAACAGGGATTAACGGCATAGGATGTTGTCGTTAACTCAGGATCTTAATGGCAGCATGCTAGCCGTTAAGTTCCTGTCTGCAGAAATGCAGACTGAATGCATAAATCTTGATGAATGGGGGTTCCAGGACACGAGAAAATTTCTAATAAATTCCTAAGACCTACTAGACATGGGTAGGGATGAGATCCATAGGTTACTTGCCTTTGGAAAATTGTTTAACGGATTTAATTCGTTGAAGATGCCCTCCTCGGCCAAGCCAAGAAGGCTCTCAAAACCTCCCAGATCCGGATTCTAGGTCGATGTAGGCTGCACACCTGAGTCGGAGAAGCTTTACAAACGTTCAAAGTATCTTCCAGTCGTTGTAGATCACCGAAAGACTCACACAAACACCAGATCAAAGCTTCCAAAAGTTGGGTTTTCTCACAGAGTTCTAGGGTTTTCACAAGAGCCAAAGAAACCTAATCTGGCCGAAAACGGGTGTTTTTATAAGCTAAGGGAGGTTGGGATACGCTTTTGGGTTGGAATCCTACTGTTGGAGGTGGGTTTCCAAAATCAGAACTAAAGGAAACGCAGTCGTTTCTAGATCTGAAACAACAACAAATTCTGGGAAATAGACGGCCACATTGCAGCCATTTACTGGGAATTGGCGTCCATCAATCTGGACGTCGACTCTCCCATAAACGTCCACACATGTTGACGTTAATTGGCCTCTCGGCCAGAACACAGAAATGCAGCTTAATATGCATACACTATATATATTATTATATATATATATACACAATATGTAATGTATAACTTAAGCACCATATGTACAATGTAAGTAAAATAATATATACATAGCTATCAAACATGTACATATATACAACATCATGTAAACATTATATGTACAAAGACAAACATATACATACATATACATAGCTCTATACATAAGTAACTAAGCACCATATGACAAAGTTTAAATAAAATAACAAAGTTTGAGGGTCTCAAACCTGAAAAAAAATGATCAGGAAGACAAACTGGCCAGCACTACAGCCAGACACACGGCCAAGGGCACAACACCTCGACCGACAACGCCCAAACAGACTGTAACACGGACAGTCCGACCGGCAACAACGACAGCTCATCTCCATAGAGAGAGAGCAGCGACAAGCAAAAACAACACAAGGCAGCTTGGGAAGGACCTCTACCCAAAGCGCCAAGAGCCGTTCTGGGAAAACATCACCAGAACGCAGCCCAAACAAACGGCCAACATAGAGAACATAGCAAACATCGGAAGCAACACAAACTGGTTCTGGGAGAAACATCCACCAGAACCACCAAGTCGTTGTTCTGGGAAAACCCACCAGAATGCAACAGCCAGCATAACAGCAGCATAGCTCAGCCCTGAGTTGCACAACAACTGCCAGAAACAAGCCAGAATAGTCCTGAGAGCAACCCTCACCAGGACAACAACCAACAATTCTGGAAAACCACACCAGAACACAAGGCAACCAAGCGATGCACCTCAACCTCGAGGGCAACGCAATGGCAACCAACCAGACAACAGAGGCCTCAAACCAAGGAGGCAACATAGAGGAACACTTCAACGAGCACAGAAGCAGTCCCAAAGGGAGAGGAACTCTCACTAGGACAACAACAAACAGTTCTAGGAAACACCATTAGAACACAGCAGCCAAGCGATGCACCTCAACCCAGAAGGCAACGCCGCAACAACCAGAAACGAGCACAACATAGTTCTGGGGAAAAACCTCACCTCCACCAGAACCAACAGAGAAGAACTCTGGGAGCACCTCACCAGAGTTTGCAACCAGCCAGCACAAAGCCGACAACAACTACAAACAGGTGTCGTAGCACTCAACCAGCGGTGCAACACAGCACACAAGCAACTGCTTAGCTCGATCAAAGATGCCGACTGAGCAGAGCACAGTGCCCAACGGTGCACAGGCACGCAAGGCCAAACACACAGCTAACAACACACACCCCAACAACAAGGGGACTTCCAACAAGGACACACCCCAACCAGAAGGGGACATCCAACAAGGACACACCCCAACAACATGGGGACATCCAACAAGGACACACCCCAACCAGAAGGGGACAGCCAACAAGGCAAGGACACCTTCTACCAGTTCTGCAAGCCACAACCCTGCACCGGTGAAGGCCACAACACACGTAGGCTCTCTCAGCCTTCGTGACACACCCACACGGATGCGCATGCCAAGGACGAACCCAACTACAGCACGAGCGAAAACAGCAACCACGCTCGCAGCACGCGCACCCAGCAACAATAGCAACACACTCGGACCCTGCTGGAAAGCTGACCACATGCAACAAAGACCAAATGCTCACTTAAAAGCAACTCTACACAGATGGGCCAGTAGCGCACGAGTACCTTTCTTTGGGACAGCCATAGTTATTAACCCATTACAAATCTCGTTGGACCCCTGAGCTCTGATACCACTATAACGACCCGACCTCCCGGACCCCCGCCAGGGACCCCCGATGGTCGCGCCGCCACCCATGGATCCGAAGACCCGGAAGGGTTACAATTTAGTCTAGTGAGATAAGCAATGAATTCAAATAACTATAACAAGAAGTTCGTACATTAATAAATAAATTATGTACAACATGTCCCAAATAAAAGTATAGGTACAGAAAGAAAGGTACAGTCCTTAAGGGGCATACTCCGAGGACTTGCAAAAAGGCCACTCTCAACTCACGGTACAAAGAGCACTCACTCTCACAACTCACACTGCTGGCAATGCACGGCGCAACAAACTGCCACCACGACCGTCCGGCAACGAACTCCTGCGACAGCGAGTCCCTACCTGAAGAGAGTAAGGGGGTGAGCCTCGCGAACAAGTCTCAGTAGGGATAACCAGTCCCTTACCAACCAGAGCAATAGGAACTCCAACAAAGTGGAAGAAAAAAAACTACTCTACAAAGTAGTAAAGCGAGAAACACCTACTGTAGAGTACTACAAAGCAGCGGAAACAGAGAAACGCCTCGACCACAACCCGGGTCAGGCCAAACACGACTCCCGCAAAACCAGCGGAGTCAAACACATGCGGAAGCAACTAGAGCAACGCCACGACCCCCAACCAAGGTTGGGCCAGAGCAACACAATGAGGAAGCAAACCCTCGGCATACACCCGCCGAGACAAAGAAGCTCACGGAACACCGAAGTGACCACATGAGACCAGAGTCTCATGACACAAGCACCCAACATCCCAGACCTCCATGCGGTCAGGAAGGAACAACTAGGTGTCACCATGAGAGACACCGAACAACCATGTGAGAAGCAACGTCTCACCACAGGCACAGCCACCTCAGACCTCCACAAGGTCGAGGGTCCACAAGCAGAACCAACCTGCACCTCGGACACTCCACGAGGTCAGGGAACTACACCTACCGGTGCCACCACGAACGGCACCAAGGAACGGGTTACCGAAACAATAGTTGGGTGTCTACACAAGACACCCCGAGAGAATCCGCAAAATGTAAACCTCTAAACACGGCCCACAAGGCCAACCGACAAAGCCCGAGGAAGCGAAACACGGCTAGGCTATAACCACCGTGTAAACCAGGGCAACGAGAAACCATTTCTTGGAAACAGCATGAGAAACACCGTCACAACAAGAGCAACTAAGCCACCGCCACAGGTATCTAAGGGAGGGACACACAGTCCACCCTCTTGCACGCCGGCAGCCGACTCCCGCCTACAACCTCCCCGGTAGAGTGAGGCTAGCGAGCCACAGCCAAGAACACAACCACAAACCACCACAGCCCAGCCGAGCTACAGCCAAACGCCTGACCTCCCTACGCGGCTCCGGAACCAACGCAGAGCGAGGCTGTGAGAAGGACTAGCTGGTCCACACCGAAAGAGCACCACAACAACCTCGGAGACCAGACCCAGCTAAGAGAGCTCTACAAACGACAGAAGCCACTGTCCCCACCATTTTCCCCTCCGCTCCGAGTTCGTAACTCAAGCACGCCCGCCGCTCGGAGCAACACCCTCTGACACAGGTGTGCGGGGATGGGGTCCCAAGAAACGGTAACAACCTGTCTCGCGGATAAGCCCTCAAGTTCCTAGCACCGGGCGAAACAGAGAACTGGCGTGGCAACCACCAACAGAAACAACACAGCTGGCTTGTGACCAAGACAAGCCCAGCAGGCACAGGCACGCACGGCACCCCTTCTGGGAACCCCAGAAAGGTCGTCGGCCAACGCCCGCACACAAGGCACGGCCCGAGGAACAAGAACACCACAGACAGAACAGAAACCACCGCTCTTCTAATAATTGATTGACAAACAGACAATCGATTATTAGACAGATGCGAGCCTCCTAGCACAGCCGCTAGGACATGGCCACGAAGGTGTCACCTTCGATCAGTGAACGCAGGGAGGCAACCTGCCGCGTTCCCACCAAAAGGTCCTAAGGGCACACCCTGCCCTGGGGCACACGCCGACATGCCAACCGTGGCCACAGAAACACCCGAGTCAGACCAGGTCTTGTCGCACCCGCCTAAGTCGTCGCGATACCATCGCAACAGTCAGGGCCACCGCGACAGGACCCAGGTTGCCTCGGGGAAGCAAATCGCGACAAAGCTCTTATCGCGACAGCAAACTAGGTCGCGATGACCCTGTCACGACAAGGCCGCGTGTCGCGACAAGAACCTTGTCGCGACGGGTAGCCGGGTCGCGACACCTAATCGCGACGGCCTCCTGGGCCGCGATAAGGTCGCGCCCAACCGGGGCGACGCCTCCTCTGGTGTCGTGACGCGCTTGGCGCTCGTGGCACCAGTAGGAAGGCCGACCACCGGGATGCCACAACTCGGGGTCCCCCACACAACTACAAACACACAAAACATGGGGAGGGGATCATGGTGAAAGCAGTAAAAGCATCCATTCCACAATTTGGACCCCCAAACCACACGAACAAGTAAAGGTACAAGAATCCCTACAGGAGAATGAAGAACCAACCTGTAACGACCCCGGCGCCCGGATCCCCAGCTCCCACCAAGAATCCGAACATGGGGACCACCACCCACGGGTCCGGAGACCCGAAAGGGCTAACGGATCGGTCTAACAAGATATGTAATAGAAATAAATAACAACAAACGTACTAAAGTGCACCACAAGTGAACGAAAAGTGTCCAACACTAAGTAACAGTCTAGTACAGTCCCAAAGTAAATAAAGTACAAGTGCTGAAATAAATGGGAAGGAACACGTCCCTTAAGGGCATACCCCGAGGGTGAAGTACAACTGCTGGGGGAACACTGCCACTAGAGACACCGACTACTGTGGGCCCATCTCCTCAGTCCGCGCGAAGGGAGCTGCTGTGAAGTCTCACCTACAAAACAGGGAGTGAGCTTCACAAAGAAGCCCAATAGGGACTACCAATCTCCCACTGGTTTTAACAGCAGAATAGAACTAAGTGCAATAAATAAATAAAGCAGTAAAGTCTATTCTATTAAACATAGTTAAGTGCGGAAGCGTAAAAGAAACTACACGGTCGTCAGTCTAGGCTACACAGCAGAACCGGAAAACCCGTGTAAACCAAGGCACCACATGAACCCAGCTATAACACAGATAGTAGACACCACCTGGACAAACACACTAGCTACAGAACACTACACTAGTCAGCCGGTCAGGTGCGCCTCGCACCTTACCCTCGACCAACGATCCATGTCTAGCACCTCCCGTCGGAGTGAGACGTGGAACAAGAACAACCACAACTGTCGTACTCTGGCCAGATTACGGTCCCACGCCTGACCCCTCTAAATGGTTCTGGAACCATGTAGAGTGAGGCAGTGAGAAAAGGACTAGCTGATCTGCGCCATACGAGCTACCAACCACTGGCGTCCCAGACTCAACTATGAGAGCTCTACAAACGACTCACGCCGTTGTCCCACCGTTTTCCCCTACTGCTACCAGAGTCAACGACTCGAGCAAACTCGCCGCCCGGAGCAACACCCTCTGACACAGGCGCGCGGGGACCGGGGGTCTCAGGTAACGGTAACAACCTGTCTCGTGGACAAGCCCTCAATGCCTAGCATTGGGCGAAGAGAGACTAGTAGTAGCACTGCACTAGGAACAACACAGGTGCCAAGAAAAACTGAGTCGCAGCGGAAGCAGAAACACAACAGGTCGACAGTCAGCTCTCGGTCAGAGAGGAGACGTATCGACCCGTCGCGACCCGAACGCGACTGTTCTACCTGTTGTGACAAGGAAAACAGAAGGTGACCCGTAAGCGCGTCGTGATAAGGTCGCGGCGACTAAGAGTACCGCAACAATCTTGAGTCGACTGATTGCGACACGTACCCTGTCGCGATCTCATCGCGACGGAGACGGAGGTCGCAATCGTGAAGACTCCGAACACTTGAATGCCAACCACGTACCCATCGCGTTAGCGTGACGCAGCGGGTCCAGGGCGCGTTCAAGAGAACGCGACGCCCCGATACGTCGCGACCTGGTCGCGACTGGAAAACCCAACGCGACCACAGCCGAGTGCTCAACAAGAGCAACCCTTACACCCCAAAAGCCTCAAAAGTGGTACACAAAGGGGAGGGGGTCAAGGAGACTATGGAAACACTTCAATTATAGCACAAACCACCCAAGGAAACCCCTTGCATGCATGAAAAGTCAAGGAAACACTCACTTCACTCACACGCAAATAAGTTACTCCACACATGCACAACCCAAGAAACATAGATTCATGCAAACCAACACCACATAATCATCACACATGGATCATGGGACGAAAGCAACTCTTAGAACAAGGATTTTAGGCTTGGAATTGGGGTTGGGACCTAGCATGGAGAACTAGGTGGAGGTTTGGGTCCCTACCTCAACTTGAAGAACCACCCTAGATGGGCCTTCTCGTAGGATTGCACCGCTCCACCTCCGAGCTCCAACGCTCCACGACCGTCCCACGAACCGAGCTCGATCTCCTCCTTCAGGTCGATGGAGAGAAAACACACCAAGCAAGAAGAACATAGAGAATGAGGAGGAGAAGAAGAAGAAGAAGAATACAAAGTGAAGGTGCAATCCAAAAAAACTTACCAAATCAAGCCACAATGGTCATCCAAGCTCCCCATGGAGCTCAACACACAGGGAAATCGCCACAGAGGGGAAGAAGACAGCAAAAAGGCCAAATGGGACTTCTGCTCTTGGGCTGAGCAGTTTTAACACAGATGTTAAGAACGCGACGTCCCTGGTCGTCGCGTTAGCAACGCTAACTCAACACCCTCATACGTCGCGATCTTAAAGTCTGCGACCCAGACTGCCAAACCCAACACGTGGTATACATGCAACACTGACACCTGATCGCGACGGGTCAGTATGTCGCATTCAAGCATGCATGCCCACACGTGTCTCCACCGTCCAGACAGCAAAACGACAAATGCACTATCTGCTGTCAGAACTAGATCGCGACAAGGGCGGCTGGCGCGTTCCCAACCTAAACGCGACGGCTACCTCCGTCGCCTTCAGAAGGCGACGGCCCTGCATGTCGCGATCCCAACCGAGAGCTCCTGACCCACAAGGTAACAAGGATGTTACACAACCCACAAAGATGACAAGCTTGCCACCTCCTCCTCGCTCCCACGGCGACGCGCCACCGCTCTGCACGAACCGCCACCGCTCCGCCAAGCCCGAACCGCCGTATCGCCGGAGAGGGAAGCTTTCCTCCTCGGAGAGGAGAAGGGAAAGTGAAGGAAATGCCAAAAGGAGGGGAAGGGAGAGCCGGACAAGGCTTTTAGCCTGCGGCTCTCAAAACGCGATGGGGCGGGGCGTCGCGTTACCAACCGTAATGTGACGGCCACCCCCACCGCGACCAGAACGCGCCCACCCTAGGCGCCGCGACATCCTGACAGGTCGCTCTGACCCGCCTGCCACCTTGACATGTGGCAGACGCCTGTCAGAAGACCAAAAGCAGAACCCTGTCACGACCCGTTGACCAGGCGCGATAGGAACGCGACACACCTAGTGGTCGCAACATGGATGATTGTCATGACGAGCACCTCCATCGCGACATGGCCAGTCATCCCACACAAACAGAAATCCGGAAACCCGAGATGTTACAATACATCCAACAAAAAATAATTTTGTCCTCGAAATCAAGGGCGAAACCCGGTCGGAGAAAACAACAAGTGCAAAGGGACCACTAAGTCGCACTGCGACTTCCCGGTGGTCACCAACACGACCCTGCCACAAGGAAGTGCCTAACCAGACATCCGACGGCTCCCAGGGCGCACAACAACGGCGCAGAGCACACAATCGGATGTCGACAACTCCACAGGCGCGGTGCGCACCAAGCCGACCAGAAAACACTGAAACCACCAGCCGAAAACCACGCAACTGAGCACTCAATAGACCATGCCGTTGAGACCAACCGGTCAGTAACTCACTCTGTCGCCAACGACAAGACAAAGGTCCCAACCACCTACGACAACTGCGGAAAAAAAAAAAAGCCAAGAGGTCATCCACCAGACTCCGCTGAATGGCTCCGCACGTCTAGCAACAGCTAGCACTTACGGCAAGGCCAAATGAGAGTTTCTTAATGGTGACCCAAAACCAATCGAAAAACACGCACGTGGAGAAAACCACGGCAAGCCAAGTAGTGCCCGTCGGCACCACTAGATCTCACCCAGATCATCTTCGTGGTCCTACAAGGACACACAACGACTGTGGAGCCACAGAAAGCTAAAACACTCGCTCCACAGGCACACGCATAGAGGCAAAACCCAAGAAGACGTCTGAGGTTGGCAAAGCCAAGCAGCTCGAGACGTCGACAAATCGCACGAAAATCGAAACAACAGCAGAGGTCGAGGACAGCACGTCGACCTCAGGGGGATCCAAACCGAAACAGGGTACCCCAACCGAGCACCCTCGCTCCCAAACGGAAGGGCAAAACTCGAACACAGGCCGGAACCAACACCTGGCGTACCACTGATAGGGCTACCTAGACAAGGCAAAGCAGCCACCCCACAGCGGTAACGGTACAGCCACAAGACACGACCAGCACAAAGTGTCCCAGAGGCAGAAAGCTCAATGCCTCGAACACCGAGCAACTCACGAAACAACACATAAAGCTCACGATCAAGAAAAACAACACAACACACGGTGCTCACACAAGCACCAGGAGCCACCCAAAGTGCAACACAATGCACCAAGCCTCCGGACGGCACGAAATAACCCACCTGAGCACGAGCACATGGTGCCACCACAAGCACCAAAACCAGGCAAGATGCAACACAGTTTGCACCAACAGCCGAAACCACACGGGTTAAAAGCGAGGAATCTCCACAGGAGACCAGCCAAAAGCCACACACAAGGAGCCGCAAGCCAAAAAGGGCAGGACAGGCCACACCGGCCCCGAACCCCTTTAAGGCACAAAAGACACAGAACATCGAGACAGAACAACGCTCAAGGTGCAGTACACAACTGCACCAACGGCCTGAAATGACTCAAAGCAAACCGAAAGGGACTATGCACCAGAGACCCACACAGGCACAACACGCGGAGAACCAACAGCTTTAAGAGTGCAACAATCACATTGGCTCTTAGAAGCACACCACACAAGGCACTGCTCCCACGACGTAGGCGGAGAGGGCCACACACTAAACAGCGACAAGTGCCTCCAAGCACAAGCGAAAACACCCACCACGACGATGCTTGCACGCGCAAGCCAAACCACAACAAACCGGTGTTGCCTCGCACTGAACACAGGGCACCCTGCCCTACATCGTCTAGTCAGGCAATAAGAAACCAGCACAGCAAGAGACGACACACTAGGTCACCACAACCTATCGCATCACAAGAAAACAATGCGCACGAGGGAAGCAACCTGCTCAACCTCAAAACAGCTCAAGGGGAGGAACCTTTGCCACAAAGGTCACCACGGTGCGCGACACGGCACCAAAGGCCATGTGAGAGCACCACTACCCCAAGCAACCCACGGGAAACAAGGGAAACAACAACGTAAGGCTAGCACTCCCACAAGAGGCACAGCCAGCCGAACACCCACTGCACTCACTAGACTACAATCTGGGAAAGCACGTAGGGCACAAGGAACGAAGCAAACCTCCTGATCCTAGGGACACACGAAGTCCCACCAGCGCAGTTGGGAAAACCTGAAAAAAAATGATCAGGAAGACAAACTGGCCAGCACCACAGCCAGACACATGGCCAAGGGCATAACACCTCGACCGACAATGCCCAAACAGACTGTAACACAACGACAGCTCATCTCCACAGAGAGAGAGAGCAGCGACAAGCAAAAACAACATAAGGAAGCTTGGGAAGGACCTCTACCCAAAGCACCAAGAGCCATTCTAGGAAAACATCACCAGAACGCAGCCCAAAAAAAACGGCCAACAGAGAGAACCCAGTAGACAGCGGAAGCAACACAACTGGTTCTGGGAGAAACATCCACCAGAACCACCAAGGCATCGTTCTGGGAAAACCCATCAGAACGCAACAGCCAGCATAACAGCAGCATACCTCAGCCCTGAGTTGCACAACAACTGGCAGTGTAGCACACCGAAAATTTTAGCTTTATTAAGAATTCAAATAAATGAAAATAAATAATTTCCAAGTATGAAAACATACTCATCATTATAGTATGTGCTATAACAAGTCGGAAAACCGTTAACACGGAAATACGACGCAATCAAAAATTTAAATAAAAGTGTTGGAGGGACTTCCAACATTATATATAATAATGACCCAAATCATAATTGGGTCAATGGACATCATGTAGCCAATAATCCAATAAAGCTAGAAAATACAAGGAAAATTCATAACTCTAAATAAGCTGAAATTAGAAAAGGCAATTTGAGTTGAATTGGGATGCAATCATGCATTCTTGGCAACCCAAATTCGTGCCTATCTGTGGAAGGAGGTTTCCTACAGCCTCACACACTCTATGGGAGTAAGAAATCCTCCCTAAGTAGAAAACTAACATGACAAAACCGCAACCTGGCTTTCCTAGTCATAATAGGACTCCTAAAACACCATGGTTGCTTAAATACTCTTCACCAAACCTTAGGAACGAGTTTTAGAACTTGCTAGGGTCGTGTGGAGGAGATCTTGGCAGCTGGGGAAGCAGGAGATCCCCACACCAAGTCGTTCTTCTTCCCCTGTTTCGTCTGCTGCGACCTGCACAAACCATCATCTTGAAGACGACCAAAGGTAGGTCAAACCTAAACCAAACCTTGCAAGGCTTATACCCCTGGAAAGAGGGTCAAGTCTACGTTCTAACCCAAGTGGAACGCCAAAATTCCATGCAGTATATACGGAGTGGTAAGTGCTCTCCTCCAAGTGGTCTGAACACGGATTGTCTGGAAAAATGAGACTTCTTCAACCCAAAAGGTAGGTTTTCTCGGGCCAAACCTTAACATATCCTATACCAATGTGTAGAGTAACAAGTTAACATTCGTTTCCACTAGTTTCATCGAATTCTAATGAGTTTATTTTGAGTTATAAGTGTTTTCCCAAAGTCGTGCACTGTTAGGGCGTTTTCCGTTCTTCTTATTATGCACGTGATTCGAGACCAAATTTGACTAAACTTCCTTCACAAAAGTTCTTCTATTTGAAGTCAAGATCATCTTTTTTGTTAGATATTTTGTACAAAAGTCCTTGGTTAGAGAGTTATAGGCATGGGAAGAGAGTCACTGCATGATACTGTGATTTCGGGCTACACTTGACTTTTTGTTCTTCATATATTGTCTCATGATTCAAGACTGAATTAGATCAAACTTCCAACATAAAAGTTCTTCTACAAGTAGTCCTCGTCATCTTTAGTGTTGAACGTTTTGTCTAAATGTCATTAGTTAGAGAATTATAAGATGGGTAAGTGAATTGCTGCATGAGACTTGTTTTCGGGTTACACTTGACCATATGTTTTTGTTCTGGAGGGCAGCTAGTGTCGACACTACCTCATCTAGTGTCGACACCCTGTCCCAAAACAGCCCAAAGAGTGTTCTGGGAAGGCCTCTAGTGTCGACACTACCCCATCTAGTGTCGACACACTATCCCAGTTTGACCCAGAAAGTTTCTGGGAGCTGATCTAGTGTCGACACTAGATGATCTAGTGTCGACACACTGTCCCATATTGGCCAGAAGGTTTTCTGGAAGCTGTCTCTAGTGTCGACACTACTTGACTTTTTTGCCTTTTATTTGAAGCACTGTGTCGACACTACCTGACCAGTTTTTCATGTTTTTGCTTTGTGTTCGAAGCATGGTGTCGACACCAGTATGGGTTGTGTCGACACTACCCTTGCAAATATTGCTGGTCTTGGGTTAAATCATTGCATGATGTCTACTTAATGGCTTAAAAGTGTTTAACCCATTGAAAAATCCTTAATTACATGAATATTATTCTAATTGCTTTCTTAATGATATGATCATACATGAAACTTGTGATTTACTCTTGTTACCATTCTAACTTGCTTTAAATGATAAATTTTATCTTAAAATCTTGTAAACCCATATGTAGTTAAATGCATTGTTCATTGCATGCCATCATGTTAAGTGTTTTTCCGAGAGTTTGAGACCGACGGATTGTGAATTGACACGCGTGCATCACTACACACTTATACATCTAGGGCGTGCACTTCCTTTCTCTTCTTGTTCTCGTGAGCGTGATTTATAATCTAGACTAAAATCATTAATGTAAGGATTGGACTAAATTATAAATCGTACCGTTCTGCTGCCGAATTTATCTCTTGACCACTGTTCTCATGAAATCATGTTCAATTACTTGTTCCCATCATCATCGTGAACATGACATTACACATGCTACATTTTGAAACTCTCATTGGCCATTATTTATGACTGTGGGTATCTACATTTAAAATTTTACATGAGATGGCTGACAGGGCACGGAGTGTGTCCAAGGGCTCCAGTCTAGCCCCAATGACGGCGAGTCATAAATATACTGTTAACCATGGGGTATAATGATTACTGGCGTTGCATCTACGCTGGGAGTACTTTCTTGCTTGTTGAATGTTAGATACATAACCACATACACGTGACCTGTGTGCATTCTTGGTGGATCTTTCCTTGGTGTACATTAGTGTCGACGTGCCTGATTAGTATTACTTGATCATGCTTGTGCAATCTTGCTTGCTTGCTTGCGTGATATGGTCATCCTGAATTTAGTGCAACTAGTGATATCTTGTTTTCTTGAAAACTATTGTCATCAAGTGAAATCTTGCGTGCTTGTACAAAGTGATCTATTGCTAGTTCTTTCTTGTCATCTTGTTCAAAAATCTTATTCTATCTTGTTCACTCTATCCAACTTGTTTTATATATCATGTTTTATTGAGTTTTCATTCGTACATGCACATCATTCATCATCCTTACCTAGTTCTAAAATGTTAATCACTTATATCATTGCCCGCACATTAAGATATAAATCCTACTGGGCTAGTTTGCTCATCCCCTACCTTTTCCCAATCTAGGTGACTATGATGTTCAAGAGGAAGAGCAAGTCGAGGATGGGAATGCATTCGAGTGAAGAGCGTTTCAACTATGAGTCTAGTTATAGTAGGTTACTTTGAGAATTAGTACAATGTAGTAGGAAGTGAGGTATCATGTACTTTTGCTTTTATTGAGTCTCAGTCTTGTACTAGTTTCCAATTTTTATAAAATGAGTTGAGATCTGATTACAATTTATTTGAGTTCAACATTTGGGCCCTATTATGATGTTGTGTTGATACACATTTAGTGTGTGCTAGCTAGAGGCTTATTTTTCAACTGTCCACGTCTCGAAATATCGACTCGAATTATTCGAACTAATATCTGCTGTGTAATTTTCGGGACGTGATAGTTTAGTGGTATCAGAGCCTAGGAATACCAAATAAGATATGTCTCAAGAATAGGAGATACCTATGGAACCTAGGTCATGAAAATTTAATATAGTACCTAGTGAGAATGGGTAGAGACTAGGAATATGTTAGAAAGAATTAAACACTCCTACCCATTAACTCTTATAATGTATCTAGAGACATTAATTGGTTTCCATCCTTTTCTCAGGAATTCTCATAACACTCTCACACAACTGCAATGGCTCGCAACCAGTGGCAAGCTATGCAAGACATTGTGGCTGGACTTACGCAGGCCCTGCAAAATGTAGTTCAGGCTGGAAATCAGGCTGTAGCTGCAAGGAATGGAGCTGGTGATCTGCACCGAAATTTTAGGAGTTTAAACCCTCCTCGTTTCTCTAGATCCCCTAACCCAGATGAAGCAGAAAATTGGCAAGAGGAAATCGAAAGGATTTTCCAATTAATGCAATGCAACAATAGGGAGAAAGTGGTACTGGCCACTTTCCAATTTACCAAGGATGCTCGAGCGTGGTGGAAGGCTACATCGGCCCACCTACCAAACGTAGCTGAACTAGAGTGGGCCGGATTCCTGGAGATATTCTGGGGAAAATATTTGTCTGAGAGAGTGAAGGAGAAGAAGGCAACAGAGTTTGCTGCACTAAAACAAAAGAGCATGTGTGTGGCTGAGTATGAAGCTCAGTTTGCTCGTCTGGCAGTGTATGCCCCACATCTTGTGGGCACAGAAAGGTTGAAGGCCAACCGTTTCATGGATGGACTCAGGCCCATGTTCATTGAAAGGCTCGGACCACACAACATTCAAACTTACACTGAGATAGTCCAAAGAGCTCAGCTGGTAGAAGACACCATGGCCAAAGTAGAGAGCATGAGGGGCAAGGACAACTCTAAGCCGGTCTTTGTCAAGAAGGGAGCACCTAACACTGTTCCAACGTTTCGTAGCAACAATAACAACTTTAACAGTAACAACAAGAGGCCAATTGCTGGAAGAGATGCTGCGGGAGATAAAAGAGTCAAAGTGGAAGGTAGGCAGTTGTCTGAAAACTACAAGTTCTGTGATAAACCAGGACACCGAGCTGAGGAATGCTGGAAGAAGCTCGGGGCCTGCTTGAGGTGTGGCGGTCGTGACCACCGTATTCCGGACTGTCCTATGCTGAAGGACCAACCAGGTAAAGCCCAGAATGTACCACGGCGTGGGGGACGCCTTAATGCAGTCATAGAAGCTGACCTACCCGAGGAAGGGGGTATGGTGGAAAGTACCATTTCCATACACTCTCAACCTGCATTTGTACTTATTGATACGGGAGCTGCATATTCATTTATTTCCGCCACATTTGCTGCAACTCTACCTGTCCAACCTGTACCCTTGAAATCCAAGATCACTGTAGCCTCTCCACTGGGCTCAGAATCTAAACTTACCCACTACTTTCCAAAATGTGAAACTATAGTAGGAGGACACAATCTCCCTGCTGATTTATCTGTCTAGACATGAAGGGCTATGATGCCATATTGAGTGTCGATTGGCTGATCAAATATGACGCTGATGTAAATTGTCGTCATAGGATGGTCACCTTTAGAAGTCCAAATCTTCCAACCTTTTCCCTACTTGGGAATTGCTATCATGAACACCCCATCATGATATCATCCCTAAAAGCTTCTAAGCTAATCAACCAAGGTTGTGATGCTTTCCTAGTTTCGGTCATGGTGACTGAAAAGCAGAAACCAAATCTAGAAGACATCCCCATAGCTAGAGACTACCCGGATGTCTTTCCAGAAGAATTACTCGGAATACCACCTGATCGGGAAGTAAACTTCACCATTGAGTTACTCCCTGGGGCAGCCCCTGTTTCAAAAGCCCCGTATCGCATGTCCCCTGTTGAATTGCAGGAGTTGAAGAGACAGATCCAAGAACTGCTAGATCAAGGTTTTATCAGGCCTAGTACATCCCCGTGGGGAGCGCCAGTATTATTCGTCAGGAAGAAGGATGGATCAATGAGGCTTTGCATTGACTACCGTCAGTTGAACCAGTTGACAATAAAGAACAAGTATCCACTGCCTCGCATTGATGAACTGTTTGATCAGATCTCTGGCGCACAATTTTTCTCCAAGATAGATCTGAGGTCGGGCTACCACCAACTGAGAATAAAGGAAGAGGATATTCACAAGTCTGCATTCCGGAGTAGATATGGTCACTACGAGTTCGTAGTCATGTCGTTTGGTTTAACCAATGCTCCAGCGGCCTTCATGCAACTTATGAACAATATTTATAGGCCCTATTTGGACCAGTTCATAGTGGTGTTCATTGATGACATCCTTATTTACTCCAAATCCAAAGAAGAACATGAGGAACACTTGAAGGTTGCTCTGCAAGTGCTCAGAGATAATCAACTCTATGCTAAACTTAGTAAGTGTGAATTCTGGATGGAGGAAGTATCTTTCCTTGGTCACATCATATCCAAGGAGGGAATCTCTGTGGATCCATCTAAGGTGGAGGCGGTAAAGAACTGGGAAAGGCCGACAACTGTGTCGGAGATTAGAAGCTTTCTGGGGTTAGCCGGTTATTATCGTCGCTTCATTAAAGATTTCTCAAAGATAGTTGTACCATTGACCAGGCTTACCAGGAAGGAAAATCCATATGCATGGACTGAGGAATGTGAAGAGAGTTTTCGGGTATTGAAAGAGCACCTCACCTCAGCACCTGTGCTCGCACTACCAGTCACTGGGGGTAGTTTTGAAGTGTACACCGATGCATCCGGGATCGGCTTAGGCTGCGTGCTGATGCAAGAAGGGAAAGTTATATGCTACGCATCCAGACAATTAAAGAAGCACGAGGACAATTATCCCGTACATGATCTGGAGCTAGCTACGGTGGTCTTCGCTTTGAAGATATGGCGTCATTATCTTTATGGTGAGAAATTCATTGTGTTTTCTGACCACAAAAGCCTAAAGTATCTGTTTTCTCAGCAAGATTTGAACATGAGACAGCGGAGGTGGTTAGAGTATCTCAAGGACTTCGACTTCTCTATTCAATATCATCCAGGAAAAGCAAATGCTGTGGCAGATGCTCTTAGCAGGAAGCCGATGGCTACCTTGTCTAGTCTCATGGTGGGTGAATGGAGATTGTTGGAAGACTTTGCCAAGTTGGATATTGATGCTGGCACTAGGAAGAAGAGATGCCTAATTGCAAGTGTTAGAGTACAACCTAACCTACATGAAGACATTATAGCACTCCAAAACAATGACCCTGTACTTGTGGAGATTAAGGCTAATCTAGACCAGAGGCCAGATTTCTCATTAACTGAAGATGGAAGGCTATTGTTCCGGGATCGAGTCTGTGTACCCGACCATGCAGAGACAAAGAAAATGATCATGGAGGAGGCTCACAAGACCAGGTATACCATTCATCCTGGAACTACCAAAATGTATCAAGACTTGAAAAGAAGCTTTTGGTGGCCTAATATGAAAAGGGAGGTGGCTGAATATGTCGCCAAATGCCTAACCTGTCAAAAGATTAAGGCAGAACACTTGCGGCCTGCAGGTAAACTTAAACCCTTAGAAATCCCGACATGGAAATGGGAAGGAGTAGGGATGGACTTTATTTTCGGACTACCTAAATCTAGAGGTGGATTCAATGGCATATGGGTAATAGTCGATCGCCTAACCAAGTCTGCTCACTTTTTACCAATAAAGAATAAGTGGTCAGTTGATGTCTTAGCCGCAATATATGTGAAGGAAATAGTCAAACTACATGGAGTACCAGTGTCTATCGTGTCGGATAGAGACCCTCGGTTCACATCCCACTTTTGGAAAGGATTGCATTATTCCTTGGGGACTAAACTTAACTTCAGCACGGCTTTCCATCCACAGACTGATGGTCAGACAGAGAGAACCAATCAGGTGATTGAGGATATGCTTAGAGCTTGTGTCCTAGATTTTGGGGGTAGCTGGCATGAACACTTACCTCTTGTAGAATTCGCCTACAACAATAGTTATCAGGCAAGCATTCAAATGGCACCATTTGAAGCACTTTACGGCAGGAGTTGCCGATCTCCAGTTTGCTGGTATGAAGTTGGCGAAAGGCAAGTGCTAGGACCAGAGATGATAAGGGAAACCACAGAGAAGGTGAAGCTTATTAGGGAAAGAATGACAGTAGCACAACAAAGGCAGAAGTCATATGCAGACAAGAGAAGGAGAGACCTAGAGTTTCAGGTGGGTGATCATGTATTCTTAAAAGTATCTCCAGGCCGTGGAATTAGAAGGTTTGGAATTAAAGGCAAGCTATCACCAAGGTTCGTCGGGCCTTTCGAAATCCTCGAGAGAGTAGGCGAAGCTGCATACCGTCTGGTACTACCACCCCAGCTGGAAGGAGTACACGATGTATTCCACATATCTATGCTGAAGAAGTACGTACGTGATCCCTACCATGTCATAGAGTATGAACTCCTGGAGTTTAACAAAGACGGGACTTACAATGAAATGCCAATTGAGATTGTTGATCGTGAACTGCGCCAATTAAGGAACAAGGTCATCCCACTGGTAAGAGTTAGATGGAATCAACGCCTACAAGAAGACAACACGTGGGAGACTGAGGAAGCAATGCGCAAAAGAAACCCGGAGCTATTCACAAGTAAGGACATCTCACTTGTACAATAATTTTCTATACATGAATTTGGGGACCAAATTCTCTTAAGTGGGGGAGGGTGTAGCACCCTGGAAATTTTAGTTTTATTAAGATTCAAATAAATGGAAATAAATAATTTCCAAGTATGAAAACATACTCATCATTATAGTACGTGCTATAACAAGTCGGAAAACCGTTAACACGGAAATACGACGCAATCAAAAATTTAAATAAAAGTGTTGGAGGGACTTCCAACATTATATATAATAATGACCCAAATCATAATTGGGTCAATGGACATCATGTAGCCAATAATCCAATAAAGCTAGAAAATACAAGGAAAATTCGTAACTCTAAATAGGCTGAAATTAGAAAAGGCAATTTGAGTTGAATTGGGATGCAATCATGCATTCTTGGCAACCCAAATTCGTGCCTATCTGTGGAAGGAGGTTTCCTAAAGCCTCACACACTCTATGGGAGTAAGAAATCCTCCCTAAGTAGGAAACTAACATGACAAAACCTCAACCTGGCTTTCCTAGTCATAATAGGACTCCTAAAACACCATGGTTGCTTAAATACTCTTCACCAAACCTTAGGAACGAGTTTTAGAACTTGCTAGGGTCGTGTGGAGGAGATCTTGGTAGCTGGAGAAGCAGGAGATCCCCACACCAAGTCGTTCTTCTTCCCCTGTTTCGTCTGCTGCGACCTGCACAGACCATCATCTTGAAGACGACCAAAGGTAGGTCAAACCTAAACCAAACCTTGCAAGGCTTATACCCCTGGAAAGAGGGTCAAGTCTACGTTCTAACCCAAGTGGAACGCCAAAATTCCATGCAGTATATACGGAGTGGTAAGTGCTCTCCTCCAAGTGGTCTGAACACGGGTTTTTCTGGAAAAACGAGACTTCTTCAACCCAAAAGGTAGGTTTTCTCGGGCCAAACCTTAACATATCCTATACCAATGTGTAGAGCAACAAGTTAACATTCGTTTCCACTGATTTCATCGAATTCTAATGAGTTTATTTTGAGTTATAAGTGTTTTCCCAAAGTCGTGCACTGTTAGGGCTTTTCCCGTTCTTCTTATTATGCACGTGATTTGAGACCAAATTTGACTAAACTTCCTTCACAAAAGTTCTTCTATTTGAATTCATGATCATCTTTTATGTTGGAAGTTTTATCCAAAAGTCCTTTGTTAGAGAGTTATAGGCATGAGAAGAGAGTCACTGCATGATACTGTGATTTCGGGCTACACTTGACTTTTTTGTTCTTCATATATTTTCTTGCGATTCGAGACTGAATTAGATCAAACTTCCAACATAAAGTTCTTCTACCAGTTGTTCTCGTCATCTTTAGTGTTGAACATGTTGTCTAAATGTCATTATTTAGAGAGTTATAAGATGGGCAAGTGAATCACTGCATTAGACATGTTTCGGGTTACACTTGACCATATGTTTTTGTTCTGGAGGGCAGCTAGTGTCGACACTACCTCATCTAGTGTCGACACCCTGTCCCAAAACAGCCCAAAGAGTGTTGTGGGAAGGCCTCTAGTGGCGACACTACCCCATCTAGTGTCGACACACTATCCCAGTTTGACTCAGAAAGTTTTTGGGAGCTGATCTAGTGTCGACACTAGATGATCTAGTGTCGACACACTGTCCCATATTGGCCAGAAGGTTTTCTGGAAGCTGTCTCTAGTGTCGACACTACTTGATCTAGTGTCGACACTACTTGATCTAGTGTCGACACTACTTGACTTTTTCCTTGTATTTGAAGCACTGTGTCGACACTACCTGATCCTGTGTCGACACTACCTGACCAGTTTTTCATGTTTTGCTTTGTGTTCGAAGCATGGTGTCGACACCAGTACGGGTTGTGTCGACACTACCTTTGCAAATATTGCAGGTCTTGGGTCAAATCATTGCATGATGTCTACTTAATGGCTTAAAAGTGTTTAACCCATTGAAAAATCCTTAATTACATGAATATTATTCTAATTGCTTTCTTAATGATATGATCATACATGAAACATGTGATTTACTCTTGTTACCATTCTAACTTGCTTTAAATGATAAATTTTATCTTAAAATCTTGTAATCCCATATGTAGTTAAATGCATTGTTCATTGCATGCCATCATGTTAAGTGTTTTTCCGAGAGTTTGAGACCGACGGATTGTGAATTGACACGCGTGCATCACTACACACTTATACATCTAGGGCATGCACTTCCTTTCTCTTCTTGTTCTCGTGAGCGTGATTTATAATCTAGACTAAAATCATTAATGTAAGAATTGAACTAAATTATAAATCGTACTGTTTTGCTGCCGAATTTATCTCTTGACCACTGTTCTCATAAAATCATGTTCAATTACTTGTTCCCATCATCATCGTGAACATGACATTACACATGCTACATTTTGAAACTCTCATTGGCCATTATTTATGACTGTGGGTATCTACATTTAAAATTTTACATGAGATGGCTGACAGGGCACGGAGTGTGTCCAAGGGCTCCAGTCTAGCCCCAATGACGGCGAGTCATAAATATACTATTAACCATGGGGTATAATGATTACTGGCGTTGCATCTGCGCTGGGAGTACTTTCTTGCTTGTTGAATGTTAGATACATAACCACATACACGTGACCTGTGTGCATTCTTGGTGGATCTTTCCTTGGTGTACATTAGTGTCGACGTGCCTGATTAGTATTACTTGATCGTGCTTGTGCAATCTTGCTTGCTTGCTTGCGTGATATGGCCATCCTGCATTTAGTGCAACTAGTGATATCTTGTTTTCTTGAAAACTATTGTCATCAAGTGGAATCTTGCGTGCTTGTACGAAGTGATCTATTGCTAGTTCTTTCTTGTCATCTTATTCAAAAATCTTATTCTATCTTGTTCACTTTATCCAGCTTGTTTATATATCATGTTTTAATGAGTTTTCATTCGTACATGCACATCATTCATCGTGCTTACCTAGTTTTAAAATGTTAATCACTTATATCATTGCCCGCACATTGAGATATAAATCTTACTGGGCTAGTTTGCTCATCCCCTACCTTTTCCCAATCTAGGTGACTATGATGTTCAAGAGGAAGAGCAAGTCGAGGATGGGAATGCATCCGAGTAAAGAGCGTTTCAACTATGAGTCTAGTTATAGTAGGTTACTTTGAAAATTAGTACAATGTAGTAGGAAGTGAGGTATCATGTACTTTGCTTTTATTAAGTCTCAGTCTTGTACTAGTTCTAATTTTATAAAATGAGTTGAGATCTGATTACAATTTATTTGAGTTCAACATTTGGGCCCTATTATGATGTTGTGTTGATACACATTTAGTGCGTGCTAGCTAGAGGCTTATTTGCCGACTGTCCACGTCTCGGAATATCGACTCGAATTATTCGAACTAATATTTGTTGCGTAATTCTCGGGACGTGACAGGCAGAAACAAGCCAGAACAGTCTTGAGAGTAACCCTCACCAAGACAACAACCAACAATTCTGTAAAACCACACCAGAACACAAGGCAACCAAGCGATGCACCTCAACCTCGAGGGCAACACAATGGCAACCAAACAGACAACAGAGGCCTCAAACCAAGGAGGCAACATAGCAGAAGACTTCAACGAGTACAGAAGCAGTCCCAGAGGGAGAGGAACTCGCACTAGGACAACAACAAACAGTTCTGGGAAACACCACCAGAACACAGCAGCCAAGCGATGCACCTCAACCCAGAGGGCAACGCCGCAACAACTAGAAACGAGCACAACACAGTTCTGAGGAAAAACCTCTCCTCCACCAGAACCAACAGAGAGGAACTCCGGGAGCACCTCACCAGAGTTCGTAACCAGCCAGCACAAAGCCAGCAACAACCATAGACAGGTGTCGCAGCACTCAACCAGCGGTGCAACACAGCACACAAGCATCTGCTTAGCTCGAGCAAAGATGTCGACTGAGCAGAGCACAGCGCCCAACAGCGCACAGGCACGCAAGGCCAAACACACAACTAACAACACACACCCCAACCATAAGGGGACATCAAACAAGGAGACACCCAACAATATGGGGACATCCAACAAGGACACACCCCAACCAGAAGGGGACAGCCACAAGGCAAGGACACCTTCTACTGGTTCCGCAGACCACAACCCTGCACCGATGAAGGCCACACCACACGTAGGCTCTCTCAGCCTTTGCGACACACCCACATGGACACGCAGTCCGAGGACGAACCCAATCGCAACACGAGCGAAAACAGCAACCACGCTTGCAGCACGCGCACCCAGCAACAACAGCAACACTCTCGGACCCTGCTGAAAAGCTGACCACCTGCAACAAAGACCAAATGCTCACTTAAAAGCAACTCTACACAGACAGGCCAGCAGTGCACGAGTACCTTTCTTTGGGACAGCCATAGTTATTAACCCATTACAAATCTCGTTGGACCCCTGAGCTCTGATACCACTATAACGACCTGACCTCCCGGACCCCCACCAGGGACCCCCGAAGGTCGCGCCGCCACCCACTGATCCGAAGACCCGGAAGGGTTAGAATTTACTCCAGTGAGATAAGCAATGAATTCAAATAACTATAACAAGAAAGTTCATACATTAATAAAGAATTTATGTACAACATGTACCAAATAAAAGTACAGGTACAGAATGAAAGGTGCAGTCCTTAAGGGGCATACCCCGAGGACTTGCAAAAAGTCCACTCTCAACTCATGGTACAAAGAGCACTCACGCTCACAACTCACACTGCTGGCAACGCACGGCGCAACAAACCGCCACCATGACCGTCCGACAACGAACTCCTGCGACAACGAGTCCCTACCTGAAGAGAGTAAGGGGGTGAGCCTCGTGAACAAGGCTCAGTAGGGATAACCAGTCCCTTACCAGCCAGAGTAGTAGGAACTCCAACAAAGCGGAAGGAAAACTACTCTACAAAGCAGCAAAGCGAGAAACACCTACTGCAGAGTACTACAAAGCAGCGGAAACAGAGAAATGCCTCGACCACAACCCGGGTCAGGCCAAACACGACTCCTGCAAAACTAGCGCAGTCAAACACATGTGGAAGCAACTGGAGCAACGCCACGACCCGCAACCAGGGTCGGGACAAAGCAACACAATGCGGAAGTAAACCCTCGGCATACACCCGCCGAGACAAAGAAGCTCACGGAACACCGGAGCGACCACGTGAGACCAGAGTCTCACGACACAAGCACCCAACATCCCAGACCTCCACGAGGTCGGGAAGGAACAACCAGGTGTCACCATGAGAGACACCGAACAACCATGTGGGAAGCAACGTCTCACCACAGGCACGGCCACCTCAGACCTCCACAAGGTCGAGGGTCCACAAGCAGAACCAACCTGTACCTCGGACACTCCACGAGGTCAGGGAACTACATCTACTGGTGCCACCACTAACGGCACCAAGGAACGGGTTACCAAAACAGTAGTTGGGTGTCTACACAAGACACTCCGAGGGAACCCACAAAATAGAAACCTCTAAACACGGCCCACAAGGCCAACCGACAAAGCCTGAGGAAGCGAAACACGGCTAGGCTATAACCACCGTGTAAACCATTGCAATGAGAAACCATTTCTTGGAAACAGCGTGAGAAACACCGTCACAACAAGAGCAACCAAGCCACCGCCATAGGCAGCTAAGAGAGGGACACACAGTCCACCCCTCTTGCATGCTGGACGCCGACTCCCGCCTACAACCTCCCCGGTAGAGTGAGGCTAGCGAGCCACAGCCAAGAACACAACCACAAACCACCGCATCCCGGAGGAGCTGCGGCCCCATGCCTGACCTCCCTACGCGGCTCCGGAACCAACGCAGAGCGAGGCTGTGAGAAGAACTAGCTGGTCCGCACCGAAAGAGCGCCACAACAACCTCGGAGACCAGACCCAGCTAAGAGAGCTCTACAAACGATAGAAGCCGATGTCTCCACCGTCTTCCCCTCCGCTCTGAGTCCGTAACTCGAGCATGCCCGCCGCCCGGAGCACACCCTCTGACATAGGCGCGTGGGGATTATTGTAGGAACGGATGGGTGGAAGGATCAGATCTAGAAGGGGGGTTGAATAGATCTAACACCAATTAACGTGGAAGCTTAAGCAATTTAAAATTACTTTGAATCAGAGATCAAATCACCCAAACAATTTATTGATCAGAAGTGTGATTAGTGTGTGTGAGCAAATCACTTAGTAGTGTGAACGAAATCCCTATGCATGCATCTAGCGAGATACAAAGGCAAACCACAATTCAAACCAATGCATAGAGGATTTTTAGGTGGTTCGGAAATCACCTCCAGTCACTCCTACGTCCACCCCTCACACAGTGAGGCCACACTACTCAAAACCTTGAGTACAACTCACACAGGAGCACGACGACTCCAAACACCCTTAAGCACGACGACTTCAAACTGAGCACGACGGCTCAAACAACAACCGGAGTACGACGACTCCAAATTGAGCACGACGGCTCAAACCACACAGTGAGTGCGACGACTCACAAAGCAGAGCTCGACGGCTCAGAGTACAAAAGCTAGATCAAACACAAAAGAGATCAGATCCTCTAGCAATGATCTGATTCAAGATAGATTCGTACACATAAATTTGTGCAGAACTTCATGCACAAATATGACAGACGAAATAAGGAAGAACAAACTCTGAGATGAGGGAAATGGATGTAGAAAGAGTGTTCTTCGATGAAGAGGCCTTGCAGACGCTTCAATTGAGGAGCCTTGATGGAAATCGATGGAGATTCTCCTCAAATGGCGATGCTCTGCTTTGATGGCATCTAAAATGCCAGAAATCCTTCTTCTCCTGCGCCTCTTCAGTTGGATCTGCTCCCTTTCCTTGCATAGCAAGCTTCTCTCCAGGGATTCCCCTTGATTCCCTTGTCCTTCCTCTTGAAAGGATGGCTTGTAGCTTCTGGAGATGGAGACAGATCTGGAAAACCCCCTTGGCCGCCAAAAGGCTTCTTCCGGAAGTGTATGGGCTCTCTTGCCTTTGGGGTACAAGGAACATGGGTATTTATAGCCCCATATGTCCATAAAGTGCCTTGGGGTGCATGGGCACGGAAACCTAGGTCAAATCCCCTAAATCCCAAGCAGCCACGTGTACAGAGAAATTCACGATTTTGACTTTCAGCCGGAGTGTGTCGACCTGCCCTGATCTAGTCTTGACCTGCTGTCCCATTTCTGTAAAACTGTTCTGCTGGAAACTGGATCTAGTGTCGACCTGCCCTTCTGGAATCTAGGACTAGTGTCGACCTGCTTTGATCTAGTGTCGACCTGCCCTTCTGGAATCTGGGACTAGTGTCGACTGCTTTGATCTAGTGTCGACCTATTGTCCCAGTCTGGCAACTGGGTCTTCTGGAATCTGGGACTAGTGTCGACCTGCTTTGATCTAGTGTCGACACTATCAAGACAAAAATGTGTGAACCTGAAAATTTAACACATAAACCATTAGTACAAGATATTATCATTAAAATATGAGATATTAAACATTAAAAACATGTTGTTTAAGCATTATTGTGATATGTATAAAATGTATAACATGTTCAACATATCATCATCAAAATCACAACATGTCACAATATCTCATCATTGAAATCACAATATGTCATCATCAATATCACAGTATGTCATCATCAAAATCAAGGTATGAGTGATGTTCATTGGATATCATAAATTACAACTTTAGGAAGTTCCAAAACACACTCAACCAACAATCTCCCCCTTTTGATGATGACAAAACATATGCACAATCTCCCAATATCTTGACTCCCTTGACTGCAATAATTCCCCCTTTGACCATATAACACTTTGACATTTCTCTTTAAAGAACCTTTCTCCCCCTTTGAAGGCCTTTTCTCCCCTTTTTGGAAGGCCCTTTCTCCCCTTTTTGACAGCATCAAAAGGATAGACAAGAGAGAGAAACAAAGATTGTAGAAGATCAAGAAATGAAATGTAGGGAATAAATGGTCAGAGGCATGCAAAATAAGTGAGGCAAAGTGATATTATCAGTTGAGAGAAATTATTGTGTTTTTTTATTGTGTAACAAAGTTTAATCACAAAGACACACTCAACACAAAGAATAGCAAATTATAATGATCTGAATGGTTTAAAATAATGATGCACATGTGAAATAAAGGTGACCTATATGAATGAGCAGAAATATTTAAACAAGGATGTTAGGAGCTTTATTGTAACACGATGTAAAATAATAGGTCTAAACTCAGTATACATGAACTTAATGAAGGTCTTAAGCTTTTCCATCCTGTCAATTTGATTTTCTTTCATTTTAAAAGAGAAAGAATACAAGAATAAATTAGTTAAATCTCACTTTTCAGTGCAAGAGATCACATTGATCAGATGCAATACCTCCTGATTACTCAGTGGTTTAACTTTCATTATCTTATACAGAGTTGAAAATTTATTTCCACTTTTTGACGCGAAACAAATCACTTGTTAGGTGGAATAGCCCGGTTACTCAGTGGTTCAAGCATTTGCATTGCTCTATGTTTGTATCTTTCCAGATTGATCATTTTTCTTTGATATTTTGTAGGAATATGTTTGCTTTGACCAGAAAAGTCATGACTATGAATTTAGAAAAAATATTCTTAACATGTGGTAAAAATAAAGCTAAACATACACAAGTGAAATATTAAAGCCACACATGTGCCTACAAGTGTTTTGCAAGTCATTTTAAAGACATTCAGTATTAAGATTGCATGACCTTGAAATGATACTGAATCTTTGAAATTAAACTAAATGCACAATGATTTTAGTTTCAATGTTTTAATTCTTCTCATAAAAAATAGCACAAGGACTCAAAAATATGATGAGTTTGGGGTTCAAAATAGACAAGTAAGGTCAGAGGATATGACAATGACTCCTCCTCAACAATTGCATACAAGACTCTTGATACTTGGCGGAGAAATATACTCACGCATAGTGAAAGTGTCCGGACAAGCCTGACTTGTCTTTCTTCAAATCACCATTGATATACCAAGAATGTCAATGCAATGTGAGAGTGAGGAATTTATGAGCAAGAATATTTGTCAACAAACTGAATGGGAGTTGATGATGAATCAGATATGATGAATATTTCTCCAGCAAATTTCTCCAGCATTTCACTCAAAGATTCTTCGAATTCACTCCCCATAAGATATGCATGATATGAAATGATCATTTAAGCAATTGATATGTTCATTCCAAGCATTTGCACAGAAAGAGTATGAACATGATCAAGCATATATCAACAGGCAATTTATTGAAGGAGAAGAATTTTGCAAAGACTCAAAATAAAGTTTTTGAGATTTTCATTTGCTTGATGACCTTTTGCGCAGAAAAAGACTATTGATACTTGGCGGAGAATTTTTCTCACGCATGATGATAGTTTCCAGACAAGCCTAACTTGTCCTTCACATTTCACCATTTGATATACCACATAGTCACTCAAAAAGGGTCAATTACACTTTATTTTTAGCATGAAATTCATTGCATTTATTGAAAAACATTTTTGCACTTTTCAAATTTACTCCCCTTAATATGTGCATGGAATGAAAAAGTTAGCAAGCAATTCACACATGATTATGAGCACAATTAGCTTTAAGCATAACATGACTTTGGTACTTGGCGGAGTATTTTACTCACGCATAATGATAGTTTCCAAACAAGCATAACTTGTTTTTCCACATGTCATCATTTGATATACCAAGAAGTCAAAGCAGTTAGTATGCACACAGACTCATGGGACAGTTAAGCATGCATGATAACAAACATGATTCCAATTGTTATGACACAAAGTTCATTGTTGGGAGTAGCATTGAAAACATTTTCATTTTTCAGATAGAAATTAAACATTCGTTTCAATTCAGGCAATTCAAAATTGAAATAATAAGAAGTTTACCTGAATGGTCTTCATTTCTTTTTCAAAGATTTTACCTGTGTTCTCCAATCATTTCTAGCCTTGCACAGCCAATATCTTGAATCCATTTACAGTGTATGGCTGCAAGACTTCTCAGCTACTGATCAAGCTGGTTTTGGACCCACACTTGTTTGGGTCCTGCAATGAAATCAATGTTAGATTGCAACAAAGATTTATGAATCAAAATGCTTTTAATTTTTGTATAGATGCATTTCTTTCATTGATAGAACTATGAGCAGAATTAGTTTCAGATTTTTTTTTGCCTTGATCAATGCATCTATGTTTTCATGAAGTTTTCTATTTTTTGATTTTTAATATGAGCAGAAACAAAATGATTTGTGCAACATTTCTATGCATATACACATGGAATTTCTGAACATTTCAGTATGAACATGATGTTTATTCCTATGTGTATGAGCATGTGCATTAGACTGGAATTTCTGAGCATGCACAATAAAATCATTTAGTACCAACAGTCCCTAGAAATATGACCAATTTTATGACAATGAAAGCATTGGACTGATTGGCATGTTTATTGAAATTTTGATTTCTATTCCAGCAATGTTTGGCAAGATGACCAGGTTTATTACAATTAAAGCAAATGAGAGCATTTTTACCTGGTACTTACCTTGGCATGTATGCATTTGCTGAAATCTCCTTTTCATGTGAGGAGGCTTACCATGAGGAGAAGGAGGTACCTTTTGTAGCTCTTGACATGATGTGAATTTGGAATTTGCCTTGGAGCTTTTTGGATTGATGGAGGAAGTAGATGAGTCCTTGACAGTAGCATTCCCTCTTTCCTGTCTATTTTCTGAACAAGAAACTTCACTAGCTTTTCATTAGAATTAGAAGAGTTCTTGTTCGCAGCAGATTTAACAAATGTTATTGTGCTTTCTTTTCATTTTCTTAGATTTCACAGAAGCAAGACTTGTGTTTGTAGGTTTTTCAATTCATGTTGAAGCTTTGTTTTTCAGCTTTTAATGCAACAACTTCTTTCTGAAATTTTGAAGTTTGTTTAGCATGACATCCAACCCATTTTTCATCTTGTTCTTTTCATTTTCAATTGAGCAATTTGGTTTTCCAAATTAGAAATTTTATTACTCAAATTGCTACATTCACTGTCCAATAGTTTGTCATGGAAAAAGCATTCAATCTTCCTTTAGATGATGATTTTCTTCAACAAGTTGTTTGCATCTCTCATTTATTTGATGATCATGAGCCATGTAGAAATCTGTTTGTTTAATTGATCATTATCAAATTGAAAGTTTTCATTGAGATCAATCAATTTTCCATTTTCCTCTTCCAGATCAATGACTTTTGTTTTCAATAGCTCATGATTTCTTTCAATCCATTCAGTTTAGTTTCACAAATTTGGACTTCATCTTCCAAATTTTCTTTCTCAGAATTTAATTTCAACTTCAATTTCAAATTCTCATTTTCTTCTGAAAAATCTTTATCATTGTTCTGGAGCAATTCAAGTGTCTTTGTTAAATTTCAATTTCTTTATAATAATGTTTTAAAGTCTTTATTCTTAGTGTTCAGCTTTGCATTAAGATTTTGTATCTTTTCACAGAACTCAACCAATTCAGCATAAGACATGCCTTCATCTGCATCAGAATCAGAATTAGAATTCATAAATGGATCTGGAGTTGATTTACCTGATCTTGTAGACCCATTTGAACTCTTGTTTTCTGGAGAGGATGCAGAAAGCTTTGAACTCTTGGAATGTGCAGTTAGAGCCAAAGTCTTTTGAGGTGTTGATTTTCTGGATTCATTGAAGCTCTTCTTTGCAATTAAGTGCTTGTGAATTTTTGCTCCTTTTCTTTGTGAGTCCTTTCCATCACTACTGTTGGCCATGAAGCATAACTCCTCATTTTCTGAACTTGAAGAGTTCTCTTCATCATCCTCACTTTGGTCTTCATCCGACCAAGTTGCAATCATGGCTTTTGGCTTCTTCAATTTGTTGTTCTCTCGTATTTGTCCTTTTGATCTCAGGACACTCACTTTTATGTGTCCTTTCTTGTTGTACCTGTAGCAAACAATATCTTCATCAGTTTTTTGATTTCTGCTGTCATTAAAATTGAAGAGGAAGCATTCCTTTTACTAGAAGAATATTTTTCTTTCCATTGAATTTTCCTCTTCTTGATTTAGAAATTTTTTGAATTGATTAGTCATGATGTCAAGTTCATCTCATTAGACTCAGACTCATCAGAACTTAATGTTTCTTGATTTTCTCTTTATTGCTGATGAAGCCTTAAGTGCTACTGGTTTAGCCTTAAGCATGTGTTCTTCATTTCTTTTCAGATTTATTTCATAAGTCATAAAGATCCTATGAGTCATCCAAAGAGATTTGGATAAATCCTTAGAATCTTCAATCAGTGTAGCCTTTGTGTGCCAAACAGATGATAGAGAGTGCAAGGTTTTTTTTACCAGATCAGCATCAGTGTATTCCTTACCTAATGCCTTCAGTCCATTGACAATTATCATAAACCTAGCAAACATTTCAGAAATCGATTCATCAGATTTCATCATAAACAATTCATATTCAGAAACAAGCATGTTTGCTTGATTTCCCTAACTTGAGATGTTCCCTCATACATTAATTCAAGTTTATCCACATTTCTTTAGTAGATTTACACATGGATATTCTTGAATATCTTTAAGGTGGACTGCACACTGAAGCATGTTCATGGCACTATAATTAAGAGTAGCTTTCCTATTTGCTCTCTAGTCCAATTCTCTCATCTTCATGATTTTCATAAGGACCCACTTCACTATCCTCCAAATTTCATAATTTTGAGCCCTAAGAAAAACTTGCATACGATTTTTCCAGTATGAATAATCAGACCCATCAAATATGGTGGTCTATTAATGAATGGCCTTCAGCTACAAATCCTCGAGAATCCATCAATTAGAATGAGATGGTGAAAGAGCAAGCAAACAATTCAAGCAATTAACACAGAGATCAAACAGAAGCAATCAAATCAGATCAGTAATCAGACATTAACCCGCTCTGATACCAATTGTTAGGAAGGGATGGGTTGAAGGATCAGATCTAGAAGGGGGGGTTGAATAGATCTAACACCAATTAACACGGAACTTAAGCAATTTAAAATTACTTTGAATCAGAGATCAAATCACCCAAATAATTTACTGATCAGAAGTGTGATTAGTGTGTGTGAGCAAATCACTTAGTAGTGTGAATGAAATCCCTATGCATGCATCTAGCGAGATACAAAGGCAAACCACAATTCAAACCAATGCACAGAGGATTTTAGGGGTTCGGAAATCACCTCCAGTGACTCCTACGTCCACCCCTCACACAGTGAGGCCACACTACTCATAACCTTGAGTAAAACTCACACAGGAGCACGACGACTCCAAACACCTTGAGCACGACGACTTCAAGAAACACCTGGAGCACGACGACTCCAAACTGAGCACGACGGCTCAAACAACAACCGGAGTACGACGACTCCAAATTGAGCACGACGGCTCAAACCACACAGTGAGTGCGACGACTCACAAATCAGAGCTCGAGGCTCAGAGTACAAAAGCTAGATCAAAAACAAAAGAGATCAGATCCTCTAGCAATGATCTGATTCAAGACAGATTCGTACACAGAAATTTGTGCAGAACTTCATGCGCAAATATGACAGACGAAATAAGGAAGAAACAAACTCTGAGATGAGGGAAAATGGATGTAGAAAGAGTGTTCTTCGATGAGAGGCCTTGCAGACGCTTCAATTGAGGAGCCTTGATGGAAATCGATGGAGATTCTCTCAAATGGCGATGCTCTGCTTTGATGGCATCTAAAATGCTAGAAATCCTTCATCTTCTGCGCTCTTCAGTTGGATCTGCTCCTTGCCTTGCACAGCAAGCTTCTCTCCAGGGATTCCCCTTGATTCCCTTGTCCTTCCTCTTGAAAGGATGGCTTGTAGCTTCTGGTGATGGAGACAGATCTGGAAAACCCCCTTGGCCGCCAAAAGGCTTCTTCTGGAAGTGTATGGGCTCTAATGCTTTTGGGGTACAAGGAACATGGGTATTTATAGCCCCATATGTCCATAAAGTGCCTGGGTGTATGGGCACGGAAACCTAGGTCAAATCCCTAAATCCCAAGCAGCCACGTGTACAGACAAATTCACGATTTTGACTTTCATCCGGAGTGTGTCGACCTACCCTGATCTAGTGTCGACCTGCTGTCCCTTCTGCAAAACTGTTTGCTGGAAACTGATCTAGTGTCGACCTGCCCTTCTGGAATCTGGGACTAGTGTCGACCTGCCCTTCTGGAATCTGGGACTAGTGTCGACCTGCTTTGATCTAGTGTCGACCTGCTGTCCCAGTCTGGCAACTGGGTCTTCTGGAATCTGGGACTAGTGTCGACTGCTTTGATCTAGTGTCGACACTATCAAGACAAAAGTGTGTGAAACCTAAAAATTTAGCACATAAACCATTAGTACAAGATATTATCATTAAATTATGAGATATTAAACATCAAAAACATGTTGTTTAAGCATTATTGTGATATGTATAAAATGTATAACATGTTCAACAATCATCATCAAAATCACAACATGTCACAATATCTATCATTGAAATCACAATATGTCATCATCAATATCACAGTATGTCATCATCAAAATCAAGGTATGAGTGATGTTCATTGGATATCATTAAATTACAACTTTAGGAAGTTCCAAAACACACTCAACCAACATGGGGGTCCCAGGAAACGGTAACAACATGTCTCGCGGACAAGCCTCATGTGCCTAGCACCGGGCGAACAGAGAACTGGCGTGGCAAACACCAACAGAAACAGCACAGCTGGCTTGTAACCAAGACAAGCCAGCAGGCACAGGCACGCAAGGCACCCCTTCCGGGAACCCAGAAAGGCCGTCGGCCAACGCCGGCACATAAGGCATGGCCGAGAAACCGGAACACCACAGACAGAACAGAAACCATCGCTCTTATAATAATCGATTGACAGACAGACAATCGATTATTAGATAGATGTGAGCCTCCTAGCACAGCCGCTAGGACACGACCACGAAGGTGTCACCTTCGATCAGTGAACGCAGGGAGGCACCTGCCGCGTCCCACCAGAAGGTCCTAAGGGCACACCCTGCCCTGGGGCACACGCTAACACGCCAACCGTGGCCACGGAAAACACCTGAGGCAGACCAGGTCTTGTTGCACCGCCTAAGCCGTCGCGATAAACCCCACGTGAGTTCCCTCCAAGTTATTCATGTTCTTCTTGTTTTGGGATGGATCCTTCACAAACGAGTCTTTAATAGGTTTTTTGTTTTTTAATGTTCTTGACAGGTGTTTAAAGACAGTAGCAGCACGAGGCTCTTGCCCCTTGGCCGGCTGAGGAGCAGGAAGGAAAGAACCCACAAGTCTTCATCCTTTGAAGCAGAAGGCGACCAACCTACTGTCGCGACCCAGAAGACGACAGGCGGCCCGGCGCATTCAGGTATACAGAAAGCGGCCCCTATCTTGTCGCGTTCATAGGAATCAGGTACACCTTCTGCCTTCTCTTCCTTTTCCAAGGTAGTTAGCCCATATTCGCCCATCTATTCTCTTGGCAACTACTTTGGTGGCGATCACGGTCAGTTTTCCTTATCTTTTCATCATATTTTTGGGGATCAAATCCCGTGATTACAATAATATTATTCAAAGTATAATAAATATTTTTTATAGAATTTTTATATAAGTTTATACGCATGAATAATGATGCGTATCTTTTAACTATTTGAATTTATAATAGATAAAATTTAATTTATCTATAATTTTTAATTACTGGATTTTCTGGGTACTACATCCTCCCCCACTTAAAAAGAATTTGGTCCCCAAATTCATATGATATGATATGACTACCATTTATTCTGAATATTTCATTCCATCATCTCCCCCACTTAGGACTTTGCTATCGAGAAAATAATATGAATTAAACTAAGGGTTTGGTGATGGTACATTGTCTACCTTCATGGCATGATTTTATATCACAAAGGCTTGTAACCATCCTTGGCGTGGCGTTTGGTTCTTCTTTATTGGACAGTTGATGACTCGATGTTGTTGACTTCCACAACGCAAGCATCTGCCCAATTTCTTCCAACAATTATCAATCTGATGCCACTGGCTTTTTAAAAAATTACAGAATTCCTTCCGCTTCACTTCCCCTTTCATTCTCTTGCTATCTACTGTATTTCTTCCTTTATTATCATTGGAAAGGGTATCACGCTCCCTTTCAACGCCTTCTTCTTAGGATCTTTTCAAGAAGTCCCATGGTGTCCTCTACTATTTGAGCTCTCAATACCATGTCTGAATATAGTATAATATCTAGTGGAGCCAACTTTTCCTAGAACACAGGTCTCAACCCTTCTAAGAATCTCTTTGCCTTCATCTTTTCCGTACTTACCAAATGTGGTGCATACTATGCTAGTCTTTAAATTGTGCTTCATATTCTGCTACAAACATCATTCGGTTTTAAATGGTGAATTCGTTTGCCTTCTTCTCACGAATCTCTCAGAAAATATTGGTGTTGAAGAATTTTAAAAATTCATCCCACTCTATGTTGATGCTGGGTAATTGTCGACTAGTAGCTTCCCACCAAGCTCTAGCATCGCGGGCCAATTGGAAGTTGCCAGAAGGACTTTCTCTTGCTTGAACATTGCATAACTCTAAAGATTCGTTCCATCGCCTTCACCCAATTTTCAGCTTCATCGGGATCCGGAGTTCCATTAACCTAGGTGGATTCATTCATTGAAAGTTCCGTATAAGTCTCATGCCCATTTCTTACTATTTGAATCACGTTGTTAAGGGCTGAGTTAACCCATGTACGGTCCTTTGCAAGTCCCGCATTTGTACACGCTCGCCCGCCATCTCCACTAATCTCCTGCCAACAATAACATTTAATTTATTTCTTTTTAGACTTTGGGTACTAAAGTATCACTTAAGTTGATACATATATATAGATAAATGTATTCAGATCTTAACCATGGTTCTACCTAATTCTCACATAGGTATGGTGGTTGACTTAGACACGTGTCAGGACAGTTCAACTAGAACATCCTAGACTTAAAATATCTTATTAAGGACATCCTAGGCTCTGATACCAACTATCATGCAACGCCAATTTAGCAGCGGAATAAATCGGGGAGGCATGAACAATGTGTACGATAACGTAAATGCGCATTCAATCGCAAACATCAGAGCATCTAATGAACAATAATTGCAATAAACTCCTTATTTATTGATAATTCAACTAAATTTTACAACCACTAATTCAGAGCCAAAACATAGGGCTCAAAGACTTCATTACATTGGATAGGATAACTCAGCAAATAACTAAACTAACTCTAAGGTACTAAGGACATTCCATCGCTATGACTCCAGGTCGCTCATCACTCCAGCCCATTCCCGTTGGTGTGTGTAAGGTCGTCATTCAACTTACCTGAAAACACAATAACAAATAACGAAGGTGAGCGAACGCTCAGTAGGACTTAAATTCTGTTAAATAAGCATGCTTTAAGTGATTAACGTCTTGTAAGCAGGTTAACTAGAGAGAACGATCAAGTATAGTCAAGAGAGAGAGAAGCATACGATAACAAGTGAACGATAAACATTCCACAAGTATTGCAAAGTAGGATGATAGAGAATTGACCATATAACGAGATAGCGTGTATGTTGCACAACCGTGCACTAATAAATACGGCAGTAGTCACTCTAGGACAGTAGCTGTTTAGAAACAGTCAGTGCTAGCACAGTACCTCTGATCTCTGCAGACACAGTAATAGTATAACAGTCAGATGTCTAGCCAATTCAGTATAGTCAGAACCGGTGCAATGCAGAACACCGTCAATCGCCCCTGCAGGTATTTTCGGGTGGCTTTCTACCCCCAAGACTAGATTGGAGCCCCTCGGACACTCTCGTGCCCCTGCACAATATGCATTTGAGACAGTAGGTCACATGACCCATATTATGGCGCTAGACAGTCATGTATAGTACAAGCAATAGGAGCCACAACAGCTCAAGAGTCTCAAGAGAGTACTAGATGAATAGACAAGATAGTAAAGTGAACGTGAATAGATGAGAGTACGAGGATAGTAGATAAGATAGAGGTATAAACGTAAAACAACGTTAAACCACAATAATAACAGTTGCACGGCACTAGGTCGGGTACCGGCAGTCTGGTAGAAGTCACAACCGCCCACTAGTCGTGCTATGAAACACTGGCTAGAAGGTCCGGCGTGATCTCAAGATAAGAGAGAATTTACTAAGGCCGTTTGGATCGTACTGATCCCTAGGGGTGTAACGGGTTTTAAGGTACAACCAGCTCATCGGCTAAGACGTGCGCCAAAGCCAAGAAGACTTACGGAGGCCTTGACAAGGAGTCCCTGGTCCAGTCAGGAGTCTTCCCGATGAAGAGGTGGTCCAAGCCAAGAGAAAGTGTGTAACGAAACGTTGTCCATCTTGCCTTGAGTGCTCGAAGGCAGAGGGATGCGATAACGGTGTACAAAGCATGCGAGTAAAACGAAAACAACTGTCATTTAACAAACGGGGAGTTTAGTAATTAATTTCACTTAATTACCAGATACATTATTGAATAATTTAATAGGGTTACATGGCAAACATTAATGGTAAATGATGTGAAGTGTAAAGAAATCAAGAGAGCATGAATAATCGTGCACATGGCTTTTAATTGTTTAAATTTATATATTACTGCCCATTATTAATTTATCAGGTCGAAATAATTATAACAAGGTTTAATCATGGGTAAATAGCATAAACAACAGGGATATTAGCGCAAATAACAGTTCTGGGCAGAGATTCTAGAAACGCGATGGGGGTGCCCGCGTGATCAAGTCGCGACGGGGGGTCAGGGCGCGATAGCCAAGGAACGCGACAGAGGTTCTCGTCATGATTCAAGTAGCAACGGGGTGGCCTGGTGCGACGGGGCAAACCGGCCGGCCAGCCCGTTCGGGGGGGAACACGACGGTGGGGGCCGTCGCTTCATGTCGCGATAGTCCGGTAGACTGCGACCCTCTGAGGTCGCGACGGGTCGGGCCGTCACGATTTCAGAGGCGCAGGCCGACCCTAAAAAAGGGTTTTTCCATTTTTGGGTTTGTCCTTCCCTCCAAAGTGTGATACAGTAATCTTTAAAAATCCGTATAAAATCGCACGATAGTCTAAAAATCATGAAACTAGTTTTAAATGAAAGTATGACTCATAGATCTATCAACAGATGAGTAATTAGGAAACGGACAAGGTTGTGCATGCTTTAACAAGGTTGCATACGGTGACTTAAACATGTGCAGTCATGGAAGAATGATTTAAACAACAAAATACATGATGGAAATTAGGGAAAATATGGGCATTTGAAATCTAACAGGAAGTAGTATTTATGAGAATTATTTAGGGCATGGGATCATGTACAAACGAGGATTGAACACAACATGATGGTTCGGGCACAACATGTTAACAGAGGTTTGGGCATTTAATTCTCCCTCATGGAAGAACGAAATAGAGCGAAATGAGAGGGCTTTTGAAGAGGATCATGAAGACTACTTAGGGTAATTTTTACACGATTTAAGCTTGAGAGATTGCCTACCTTTTCTTGCTGATAAGAAAATCCTAGGGTTTTGATGAAGAACGAGATGAAATCCCCTTTGTCCAAGCTTCCTTATCCTTGCTCCTTCGTTCTTCAGCCTCTCCCCTCATCTCCTAGAGCTCCAGCAACGATATATGGGGTGATAGGGCCGAATTCGGGTGTGTATAGCTTGTGTAAGAGTCCTAAAACCTTAAAACTCTTCTCTTCTCTTCAAACTCCGAATTTCCACTATTATCTCCTATTTCTTGCATTATCTCACCTAATAGGATAGATGAGAGGTCTAATTTCGTGGGTAATGAGTTAGGATGTGATGAGGACTCTTATTTAGGATATTACATCCTATTTAGTCTTTATCTTACCCTTATCTTTATTACTATTTCTAGGTACGAATTTAGCCTAATTACATCCCATCTCATGATGGGCTCTTCATATTTGGGCTCAGACATTCATGTTAGGACCATTAGAACACATATTAATTTAGCTTAATGGGTATTGATTTAATTCTATTTATTCACCATTTATTCTTATTGAAACTATTTATCACACTTATTCAATTAATTTCTTATTCAATTCAAATTAATAGTATTTATGTCCATATTTCTAACCTTCATCATTTGGGCTCTTACTCTTGGCCCAATAGCTCATGTGAACTTAATTGTACAACCCATGTACTTACTTTACTTAATAGATTTTTAATTATCCTTTTATTAGAAAATTTATTCATAGGCCAAGATTATCTATTGGTTCAATATCATAATGGGATATCAACCATATTATTTAATGTCTACCCACATGTTCATTTTAATTTATAATCCACCTTATCTCATAAAATAATGGGTTCTCCGACTTATTCCTTAATTACGAACAATAAGTCTCATAATTCTTAAACTAGTCCAAATGATTTTCTATGCCCAACTTTCTTGATGGGTCATTAGATAGTATTATTCAAAGTATAATTATTATTTTTATGGAATTTTTATAGGTTTATACGCATGAAATAATGATGCGTACCTTTTTAACTAATTGAATTATTAATAGATAAAATTTTAATTTATCTATAATTTTAATTACTGGATTTTCCGAGGTACGACACCAACCCTTTCGAGTACTTCAAAAAGGACCGATGAATTTAGGACTGAGCTCCCTTTTACACAAATCTTTGGATGCCTCGAGTAGGTGACACCATTAAGAGTACATGATCACCAACTTGAAATTCTAAATCTCGCCTCTCCTGTCAGCATAACTCTTATGTCCCTTGTTGTATTTTGCACCATGTCTGGGCCTAAGCCATTACTGTTCTCCAACCTCATTCCAACATGCAGGAGTTCTACAGTTTCTGCCATATAGTGCTTTGAACGGTGCCATCAATACTCGCCTAGTAACTGTTGTTATAGGCGACTCTATTAGAGATAGGTGCTCATTCCAATACCTTGGAAGTCTATAGTGCATGCTCTCAACATGTCTTCAACAATTTTGGTTGGTTCTCTCGGTCTGCCCATCAGTTTTGGGTGGAATGCGGTACTAAAGTTGAATTAGTACCAAGTGCACTTTGCAGCCGCTTCTAGAAGTGAGATGTAAATCTCGGATCCCGATCCGAGACAATTGATGATGGAACTCCGTGCAATCTCACTATTTCCATTGACATATAAAGCAGCTAGTACCTCTACCGACCACTTACTCTTTATAGGGAGGAAGTGAGTGGATTTGGTTAATCGGTCGACAATGACCTATATGGCGTCGAGTCCACACGAGTCTTGGGTAAACCCATGATGAAGTCCATGCCAATGCTTTCCCATTCCACCGGGATATCTAGTGGTCTAAGCACGCCAGCAGGGCACATGTGTTCCGCCTTACTTGTTGACAAGTAAGGCAATGAGCGGTATGCTCGGCTACCTCTCTCTTCATGTTCGGCCACCAAAATGTTCCTTTCATGTCTTGGTACATCTTGGTACCCCAAGGATGAATACTTTGTCTTGTGAGCTTCATCCATTAATTCCTCTTCAGTTCTCATTGTCGGGGACGCATGTCCTCCCTTGGAACCACCAGCCTTCCATCCTCGGTCATAGCAAAATCCGGTCTTTCAGCTAAGGTTCCTTGATGCGAACCAAGAATGGATCGCTGTCTTGTTGAGCTTTAATTTCTTCCAGCATGTCAGATTGAATCTTGATGTTGGCAACCAAGACTCGATCATCCCTATGTTCAATATTCAAAGTATAACCTTGCGAATGGTTCTAGTAGTTGCATCTCGCCAAGGACTAGACTCAAAACAGATGCATCGGCTTTCTACTAAGAGCATCAGCCACAACATTTCCCTTGCCTAGATGGTATTGGATGTTGAAGTCGAAATACTTTAGGTATTCTAACCATCTTCTCTGTCTCATGTTGAGTTCCTTCTGGGAGAATAAATACTTCAGCTTTTGTTCTGAGTAGACAGTGAATTGTTCTCCATACAAATAATGTCTCCAGATTTTTAAGGCGAAGACCACAGCAGCCAACTCTAAATCATGCACAGGATAGTTGACCTCATGCATCTTTAGATGTCTTGAAGAATATGCAATGACCTTCTCCTTTTGCATCAATACACAACCTAGCCCAATTCCTGAGGCATCAGTATAGACAGAGAAATTTTCTCCCTCTATTGGAAGAGCGAGAATAGGTGCTGAGGTAAGACAGTCTTTTCGAGTCTGAAAACTCTTCTTACACTCTTTACTCCAGGAGTAGGGATTCTCTTTCGTGTCAGACGTGTGAGAGGAATGGCGATCTTTGAGAAGTCCTTTATGAACGCCTATAGTAGCCAGCCAGTCCTAAGAAAGCTTCTGATTTCTGTGACATTGGTTGGTCTCTTCCAATTGAGTACAGCTTCGACTTTGGAGGGATCAATGGAGATGCCGTCTTTTGAGATGACATGGCCCAAGAAGGACACTTCTTCGAGCTAGAATTCGCACTTGCTCAGCTTTGCATACGGTTTGTTGTCTCGCAAGACTTGAAGTGCTACCTTTAGATGTTCTTCATGTTCTTCCTTGGTCTTTGAATATATAAGGATATCATCGATGAAGACGACCACGAACTTGTCAAGGTATGACCGATATATGCTGTTCATGAGTTGCATAAAGGCTGCAAGAGCATTGGTTAGACCAAAAGGCATAACGATGAATTCATAGTGTCCATACCTGCTCTTGAAAGCCGTTTTGAAGATATCGTCATCCTTGATCCTCATTTGGTGATAGCCAGATCGAAGGTCGATCTTGGAGAAATATTGAGCTCCAGATATTTGGTCGAAAAGTTCATCGACCCGAGGCAATGGATACTTTTTTGATGGTTAGCTGATTGAGTTGACGATAGTCGATGCATAGCCTCATCGATACATCCTTCTTCTTACGAATAGCACTGGTGCTCCCCATGGGGAAGTACTTGGCCTGATGAACCCCTTCTCTAATAGCTCCATCATTTCACCTCAATTCCTTTAGCTCGGCAGGTGACATCCGGTATGGTTATTGTGATACCGGGGCAGCTCCAGGAAGCAACTCTATGACAAAGTTGACATCTCGTTCCGAGAGAATCCCTGGCAGATCTTCGGGGAACACATCTAAGAAATCCTGGACTATATGTATGTCCTCTATCTTAGAACCCTTCTTTTCAACTACCACGGCCGCAAGGAAGGCAATGCAACCTTTCATTATCATATTGTGGGCATTTATGGCAGAGACTAGAGACATCCGTCTCTTATGCCTAATCCCAGTGAATGACAACTTAGGGAAATCACTAAAAGTAACTTTCCCTTTCTTACAATCAACACTTGCCCCATAAGTGGACAACCAATCGGCTCCCAGAATCACATCATAGCCTTCCATGGGCATACACACTAGGTCGGCTTTTAGGTTATGGTCTCTGATCATTACATCGGTAGATGGAAAGTATTGTTCAATTTCTCCTTTTCTCCTAGTGGTGTTGTGACAGAGAACTCACATCCCATGGATATAGGTTTAGCATTAAGAGTATCAGCAAAGTTTTGAGATATGAATGAATGAGTTGCTCCAGTATCAAATAAAACAAATGCCGATAAGGAGAAAACTTGTAGGGTACCTTCTACCATGCCACCTTCCTCAGTGGGCTCTTCATCATGCAAGGCTTGCAGTCTGTCCTGTCTCTTAGGCACATTAGGGCGCCTTTCATTTTAGTTTAGTAGCAGGCACTCGGGAATGCGGTGCTTGCGGCTTCCACAGTGCAGACATGCGCCGACTTTCCTCCAGTATTCATCTGTTGTGTGACCTGGCTTGTCACAGTGCTTACAGTTGCTTTTCGCTTGAGTGTTGGGGACAATAGCTTTGAGTTTCCTTTCTTGGCTGGGTCCCTCCGTGATGTTGAAGGGACGCTTCTTGCCGTTGGTCGGCTTTGCGGGTGATGGACCAGATGTCATTTCCTTCTTCACGAACTTCCCTTTGATACGGTCAGTGAAGTCCGTAGCATCTTCTAGTAGTTGAGCTTTCTTTACCATCTTGGCATAGGTCTGGATGTCGAGAGGGGTCAGTTGAGTAATGTATTGTGGCATAAGGCCATTGAGAAAGCGCTTAGCCTTCATCCTTTCAGTATTCACCAAGTGTTCAGCATAACGTGCCAGTCTTGAAAACTGGGCTTCATACTCGGCCACAGTCAAGCTCCTCTGTTTAAGAGTAAAAAAACTCCGCAGCCTTCTTCTCTTGAACAAGCTCCGAGAAATACTTGGAGTTAAAGGCTTCCTTGAATTTGGCCCAAGTGAATGACAATTAGCCCTGGTCACTTCTACTGACTACCACCAAGCACGGGCGTCCTTCTCCAGTTGGAATGAACCTAGTAGCAGCTTATCCCCTGCTGCACATTGCATGACGTAGAAAATTCTTTCCGTCTTCTTTAGCTAGTGTTCGACCTCATCCGGATCCGTGGATCCACTGAACCTAGGTGGGTTCAAACTCCTGAAGTTACAATGCAGCTCGCCTGCATCGCCGCAATTTCCCCCACCTGGGTAGCTTGCATAATTACATGAGTAAGTTCTTGGATGGTTTGTTGCATGCCCCTCATTTGAGCACGTTCAGCAGTCATCTTGGTTGCTTAAGTTCCTATAAATAATTTTTTGTTAGGATATTGATGTGGAATTTAATTCGTGCGTGTGTGAGTTCATTTTATCTAGTTAGCCATGGTTCTAACCACATCTCACATAGGTAGGATAACTGACTCTAGTCGAGGCTGGTCAACCTAGATCATCCTATACTTAAAAAACCTAGGCTCTGATACCACAAAACTGTCACACCCCGACACGGAATATCGGAACGCGAGGCAGTTGCCAGTAAACGAGTACAGAGCGAGTACAAGAGATCAAATCATTGGCAAGAATAATAACTAAAGCAATTGCATCTCATTAAAAATTTCCAATGTCTAGTTACAACCACTAATATTAGAGCCATTCTATAGGGCCCAATTACATTGAAATAAAGCAAAAGTCTAAACTCAAACTCTAACAACTACTAAGACGCTAGGGTATGCTTGACTTCACTCTTGGTCGTTCCCATCCTCTTGAGTGTAAGTCTCTTCCTCGGTCTCACCTGAGAACACATAACCAAAAACGCAGGGTGAGCGATAACTCCCAGTAGGACTTAAATCTCAAGATCAAGCATGCTTTAAATGATTAATGTATTAAAAAGGCAGAGTAACTAATGATAGAGCAAGAGAGTCAAGTAATGTAAGAGATAGCACGATAGCATGTGATTGAAATAGCACGAGTTTCCAAATATAGTACAAGCGTTGAGTATAACACAAATAGCATGATGGCCATAGCACAAATAGCACAAAGTATAGCAAGAGCACAATGTGTATAGCATAGCACTTTGTTGTCAATACACAACGAGATAATATATAGCATAGCACTTTTTATTGTCATTTAGATAGTCGAGATAGATAGCACTCGAGTGTAATGCCAAATACTCTAGTCATTTAACTTTCGTGGGTAAATAGCACTTTTGGGCGCACATCCCAAGACCAGACCGGTCCCTTTATATATTGCCAAGCATTGGTTATATGTTTATCTTTAGACAATCAGTCAATGGCAAATAGAGAGTACCAAGAAATAGATGAGAGTACTAGATGAATAGACGAGATAATAGAGAGACTGTGAATAGATGAGCGAGTCGAGTATAGATGAGAACTACAGGTCATTGCACATAAAACGTCGAGTAACGGGCGATGGTAATAGTTGCGCAACATGCGTGATTGGTGTTGGCAGTCAGGTGGAATTTGCTACCCTTCCACTGGCCATGTTATGCACAAGTCCTGAGGTCCTGTGTGATTCAAGATAAGAGCAAACTTCTAATAGCCGTTTGGATCATGTTGATCCCTAAAGGGTATCATAGGTGTTAGTGTACAACCAGCTCGTCGACCATGTGGGAATCCATGGACAGAGGAGACTTACAGAAGCCTTGAACAAGGATTCACTAGTCCGACAGAAGGAATATCCGACGGAGAGTTCGTCAAAGTCAAGAGAAAGTGTGTATATAGAAACAAGTGCCCGACGTTCTAGAGGATTTCTAAAACAGTGGAGCGTCGGTAACGGTATTCCAAAACATTGCAAGAAACGAAGACAAGTCTATTTAAAAATATGGCAATTTAAATATATAATTGAAATAAATTACTAGAGATATTATGAGATATTTTCATGCCACGTTAAGCCATAATGGATGGTTCAAAGTGTGTGCATGTGACAAGAAATCATAGATATGATAATATCAAGTGTATATCTTTTAAGCCATTAAACACATGTTTGATTTATAACAACTTTATTTACTGTGTTAGTGACTGTTAACAAGGGTATATGCACTGTTGACAGTTAGAGTATCACAAATCATGGGTTTTCATGCAAAAACCCCAGATCACGATGTACCCCTGTAAGGGTCGCGATAGGGCTAGATGAGAACGCGACAGGGTGTTACACAAAACGCGACGGGTCGGTCAGAGCAGGCTGCCAGAACGCGACGCCAGTGCCTGTCACGTTCAGAACGCGACGGGTGGCTCTGTTGCGATTAGCCCTGAGAATGCGGCCTATCGGGCCGTCGCGTTCTCAAGTCCTGCGCCTGAGTCCGAGTGGGAAAAGGACATGTTCTTGGATTGCGGTCCTGATTTCTATATTTTGACACAGGGTTGTTCAAATATTAAGAACAATCGCACAGACGATGAAAATTCACGAAACTAATTTTAAAGACTCTAGACATGCAATAGTATTCATAGTAAATAGGAATTTCAAAGTGGACATGGTCTCGGCATGATTCAATCAAGTTAACATGTTACTGTGTATAGGGGAGATGAACGAATTAATTTGAGCAGAAGGATGGATGAAAATTAGGGCTTTCAGAGGCAAAAGATTCCTGATGTCGATCAGTATCACCAGTAAAAATTTCATAGCAAGGTGTCTAGTATACATGGAGATATGAATTAAACATGTTGGTTCAAGGTCATGGGGATTTCCGAACTTCAAAAATCAAAATCAAATGATTGGCTCGAGGGAAAATTATGAAACGAAAGGAGTTTTGTTCCTGGTGGTTGGAACAAACTACAGACAAAATTAATTAGGTTTTGCTCGTGAGAATTCCTACCTTTGACTCGTTTGATCTTCTAGGTTTAGAACTTGAAGAACTCGGGTTGAAGCTTAGTCTAGCCTTCTCCCCCACGAATTCCTCTGCTCCTTGGCCTCCTCTCCTCGTCCAGCAAACCCCAGCAACGTGTTAAGGCTGACTATGGAGGGTTTAGAGAGTATTTAAGCTACTTGGGTTTCTATTTCCTCATAGAACTCTAACTCCCATTTAATTTCGAGATTTCCTATTTCTATCCTCCTTCCAAGCTTTCCAACTCCCAATTAGGTTAGGTTGGGATGCAAATTCGTGGCCAACCTATTAGGGTAGGGTTAGGAGTCCAATTCCAACTCAAATTACTTATTTTAATGTTTTAATATCCCTTTTCTATTTAGGTAACATTTAAGTTACAAATTTAAGATATTTTCATATTATTCCTCTTTTAAAAATTCCTATTTTGGCCCAATAAATTTTAGAGGGTCCATTTAACAAAGCCCACTACTTCTTTCTTTTAACGAGTTTACTTAATTCCATTGCTTTGATTTTCCATGATTTAATTTTTAATATTATTAAATTTTATTTTTCAAAAAATTCAGGTTGCTACACTAGTACTTCTATCAATCCTAAAAGTTGACTTCCACTAGTGCATAAAGTTGACTTTCATCAGTACCCAAAGTAGACTTCCGATTCGTACTTGTAATCACACTGGTTACTGAACAACTAGTGCACAAGTCGACTTCCACCATCACATAAGTCGACTTCTGACTTTCCTTCAATACACAAGTCGACTTCCACCATCACATAAGTCAACTTTTGATTGGTGTTATTAGACCTGTCAATGGATCCAAAGGATCTGAAAATCCGATCCGAATCCGGAAATGAAATCGGATTCAGATCACATGTTTGACCCGAAATATCTCTTCTGTCCCGATTCGGGCAAGTATTTTTGATCCGAAACACTCCTATTCCGGGGCAAGCGTTTCTGATCCAAAATCTGACCCAATGGGAGAACCTGTTCTTGATTTCCCCTTCGCCCCCAATCAGTCCCATTCGAGTCGACCATTCTTAACCCTAACTTTTCCCCACCTTGAGAAGTGGCTCTGCAGACTGCGGCGCTGCGTTGTCACTTCCTCTTCATCGACGACCGCATGAGGAAGGGGATCCTCACTGGTGCCACCGACGAGATCCAGGAGTAGATATTCAGGGCATGGGCTTCCAGGAGAGGAAGAAACTGCTGGAGAAGCTTGTTAAGAATGCCAATGAAGAGAGGTTCCTCCTCAAGCTCCGCCACCGAATGGAACGGTGAGTAGCCCCAACCAAATCCTTCTCTCAGTTTCCCTTTCATGGCAATCGATTAGACCCACCTTCGATTCCTTCTCGAGCTTCTTCTTCTTCTTCTAATGTCCTTCGCTACCTGCCAGTGTTCGGATCGATAACCCCATGATCGAAGTCTGTTATGAGCACCTGATCATCGATGTAGAGGCATAGTCGACAACCGTGGTATCTCGCCACTCGGTTGGGCAGGGCGGCCATACCGAACAGCGAGGAGAGGCCATAGTCGAAGACAGCGATGGCATCCGAGTCGGGCTGGAGCAACACGTTGGAGTCCTTCACGTTCCTTTGGACTAGCTTGGTGGTAGAGTTTAGGTAGGCCAGGCTGCGCCTTGCCGCAAAAACAATGTGCATCCGGCTGTCACAGTCCAGTGGGGTTTGCCTAGGGCCTCTGTTGCCTGCACCGGTCCATGGCCAAAGCAGGAAAGGCCCCCAATTGGAATCAACGTTTACTATTTGTGTGTGGTAGTATTTTGTTTTTTACCCCTTCCTTTTCTTCACTCTGAAGAAGCGATCAGTGTTTTTCTGGACATGCAATTCTCCCAACTAGAATCAAATGTTGTTCTCCATATGATTGAAGAATAGTTTTGGAACAAAAAATCATGTATCTGTTCTTGCTATAACTAGCAGAGCATCATTTTTATTTTATTGAAATTTTATTATATTAAAGAAAACAACTAAAAAACAACCATAACAATTATTCGGATCTTGACCTGAATCCGACATTGATTTCGGATTTAATCCGATTTCAGATCCGAAATTACTCTAAATTCATATGCGGGTCAGATTCTGATCGTATGGATTTCAGATCCGGATTTGGATCACCAAGGATCCAACCCGGATCCGATCCATTGACACTCCTAGGTGTTATAAGCACACTGATTACTGAACAAAGGGTCCAGTAACCATCCGATTGATGTTACAATCATACTGATTAGTGAACAAGGGTTCAATAATAATCCAATGGAGTTATAATCGAACAATTACTGAACAAAGGTTTAGTAATCATCCAATTGGTGTTATAGTCCAACTGATTACTGAACAAAGGTCTCTCTCAGAGTTTTGCCCTTCTATGCCTTGTTGCACTTCGACTAATCATGAGTCGAAGTTTGACTTCGACTGGTGAGAGCCTTACACAGAAGTCGATGTTGGACTTCGACTGGTCATAAGTCAAAGTGGGATTCCATTAGTCGATGTTTGTGTTCCTCCGATTGGAGAACAAAAGTCTCCTATCAATTGTATAAGTGTTTTGGTTACTGAACAAGGGTTATAATCTAACCGATTACTGAACAAAGGTTCAGTAAACTTCCAATTGGTGTTATACTTATTCCCAACCATTTGTTTACCTATGTCAATGGGCTCTTTTACTTATCAATTTTTTTTTTCTGGGTTACTACACCCTCCCTCACTTAAAAAGAATTTGGTCTCAAAATTCATGTGTGTTGTAACAGAATGTATGAGAAGTGTTGCATGAGAATAATTTAGGGTGATTCTTCCTCATAATTTTTTATGATTCCCAAGTAGCTTCCTCCATTCCTGCTCCATTGGACTTTAACTGTAACGACACGATCGTTCGGATCCATGTTTAGTGGTTTTGGTGTGGTGCGCTTGACCAAGAGGTGGTCATTGGGCCTTGGTCGTGATTTTCGTGCCTTGTGTAGGTGTTGTGGGCCTTAGCTCTCGGCCCAAATAGCCCACAGATTCACTGTTTGTGAAAGCGACGAAGCAGTACGTCGCAATTTGAAATGTGACGATCTCTCCCGTTGCGATTCACAGAATCACCTTTGTGACGCGTGGCACTTTGGGTTCCATTTGGCGACGGCTACGGTGGTTGCGTTTAACTTTGAAACGCGACGTCTTACCTACATTGCAATTTCGACTGTGCATATGTTGCCCTATTTTGGCCAGACAGAGTAGAGGAGCTCTGTCCGGTGAAGGAGGGGGATATTGTAGGGATTTTGTAACATCTCGGGTTTCCAGCTTTCCGTTTGTGTGGGATGACTGGCCATGTCGCGACGGAGGTGCCTGTTGCGACAGTCATCCCTGTTGCGACCACTAGGTGTGTTGCGTTCCTATCGCGCCCGATCAACGGGTCGCGACAGGGTTCTGCTTTTGGTCTTCTGACAGGCGTATGCCGCATGTCAGGGTGGCAGGCGGGTCAGAGCGACCTATCAGGATATCGCGGCGCCCAAGGTGGGCGCGTTCTGGTAGCGGTGGGGGCAGCCGTTGCATTACGGTTGGTAACGCGACGCCCCGCCCCGTCGCGTTTTGAGAGCCGCAAGCTAAAAGCCTTGACCGGCTCTCCCTTCCCCTCCTTTTGGCATTTCCTCCCCTTTCCCTTCTCCTCTCCGAGGAGGAAAGCTTCCCTCTCCAGCGATCTGGCGGTTCGGGCTTGGTGGAGCGGTGGCGGTTCTTGCAGAGCAGTGGCGCGTCGCCGTGGGAGCGAGGAGGAGGTGGCAAGCTTGTCGTGAAGGCCCCTTTGTGGGTTGGTTCTTCGTTCTCCTGTAGGGATTCTTGTACCCTTACTTTTTCATGTGGTTTGGGGGTCCAAATTGTTGAATGCATGGTTTTACTGCTTTCACCATGATCCCCTCCCCATGTTTGTGTGTTTGTAGTTGTGTGGGGGACCCCGAGATGTGGCATCCCGGTGGTCGGCCTTCCTGATGGTGTCGCGACCTCCGAGCGCGTCGTGACACCAGAGGAGGCGTCACCCCGATCAGGTGCGACCTTATCATGGCCCAGGAGGCCGTCGCGATTAGGGTGTCGCGACCCCGGCTGCCCATCGCGACAAGGTTCTTGTCGCGATGCGCGGCCTTGTCGCGACAGGTTGTCGCGACCTGGGTGATTAAAATAGGTGTGTGTGGAGTGTTCTAACGAAAATCTATGAAAAAAACTACTCTATGTATGCATGCATTAAGAGAAAATCGAAGGAAAAGGGGAGAGAGAAGCATAGATAGGAGAGAAATCACCCTGAGGGGGCACTTCCTGGTCATCTGGAGGTGGAGGACCCTTCTGAGAACTTGGAGCTCTCTCGGGGATGAAGAAGCAGCTGCTGGTCTTGCCCTAAACGATGTTGTATGGAGAGACTTATACCCTATTATTCCTGAACGGGCTGTGAGAGGAATAATGGGCAAGGGCTCGAGTTTAGCAAGCATGCCCACGCAAGGGTGATTGGATCTCAGAAAGGACCTTCTAAAGAAGGTCTCCTCAAAATTTGTAAGGATTTAGACGACTCTAGGGGGACTAAAAGTCGAAATATCCATGAATAGAAAGTGTCCAAGTCATGCTTGGAAGGGTACGCTGCATGGAATCCAAAACGCGACGGGCTTGAGGTCGCTACCAAGATCACAACGCCTCGATACGTCGCCTTCCTTACAAGGAAAGCTTCTGAGCATTTTCTGATGATTTTTCAGAGAATAAAAATGTCATTTATGAATACGACATATCGAGGTCTCGCCTTCTGAAGATCGATTCTGACTTGAAGGCAAATCGGTATGGCCAGATAGAGACAATAAAGCCGTCGTTTTTATGAACAAGAACACGACATAAAACCTGTTGCCTTCAAGATCTTTCAGCATATGGCCATACAAAGTGTCTGATCTCCTTGCGCGGGTATCTGATTGGCGTACGGTTCGAAGCGTTGGACTCCTAACCCAGAGAGCTACGAGACAATGATGAAGAGTGGTTGAATTGACCAGGAAGAACCCACCAGGGCAATGAACTAATAGAAAATGATACCATGATCAGATAAAGCCAGCTTGACGATGATGAGCCAACATGGGGCATCAATGATATGACAAGGAATTTGGCTCGACTTATAGGCCAGAAAGGGGTGTCTACAGATTGCCCCTCCTTGATGCCTGCTTTGCAAGGGAGCGGGGCGATAATGGAGCGAAGATAGAATGAAATGATGATGTAGCGGAATGATGCGGAGTGAAATGAAAAGCGGGCATCAAGGTAAAGAGACACCCATTCTCAGCGAATAAGCAGTGAGAATCATCTGGCGATCTTCGAACATGGCTGGAAACAGAATGCACGGATGGTTCTTATCCGGGACGAGCAAAGATCAAAAGAAAAGAAATGATCAACCTCTTGATTCAAGAGGTACCCTGGCTATCTTTAGCTTGTAGGTTTCGTTCATTAGGGGATAGGTGCTGCCTGGCGGGTCGATTCGACTCTGGCCTTCGAGCGATTCACGACTAATGAGTAGATCAGAGGGAAAGCGATGACTGTTACAATGAATGGGAATGAGAGGAATCCTGAATAGGAACCATACTGGCAAACTGGACCGAGCAACTAGCTCGAAGAAGACTTTCAAATTCGGAATGGAATGAATCCTTGTCGAAGAAATGAAGATCTGGTTGAACCATCATTGTGAAGTTGGCTTTGACAAATCATGAAGCATGAAGCTCAAAATTCCTAAATGATGCATGCTGGGCCAAAAGAAAAGAAATCATAAAATAGAATGCAAAGAAAAGGAGAAAATAACAAATACTCAAGGATAAGATTGATAGACAACAGAGCAAGGGTCAAGACACTTCGCATCCCTGGCGTGCGATAGAATCCATCGTCCCCGAGTCATACTATCTAACGGCCTATCCAACGATTAACAGTGTGCACTTAGATCATCCTGGTTTTTGGTGAAGGGGAACTCAGATCCTGGAACACACTGAGAACCAGCCAGTCCTTGAGATGATATAATAGAGTAGATACCATATAGTAATGTAGAGAGATTAGGGTTAGGAATACTTACCTGCTTACCTGACGAGTCGTCTTTTTGATTTTTTGATTTTTCTGATTTTTATAAATTTTCCTGTATTTTCTGATTTTTATGGATTTTCAACAAATAAGAAAGCAAATAAGAACATGATACAAACTTGAATTGCACCAAAATAATTGGAAGAATTTAGCATAAGTGTCAAAGTAAGGGATCAGCCAGCAAAATTGAAGCACAAATCACGACCTCAGAACTATCGCTACCTAAACAGGAACGCGACGTTGTATGTGTCGCCATAAGAAGGTGACATATCGATATGTTGCGACCACAGGTTTTGCGGCCAGAGCACAAAAGGCAACCTGAAGGTCCCAAGCTTGACTCCCACTTGGACTCTTAAGGTCTTCTAATCTGGATTCAAGTCCTATTAGGCCCTCTAAACCTTCTCCCACCATGAATAGGAGTCCTAAGTGTCTATAAATAAGGGGGGAAGAGGCCAAATTCGCAGCTCACACCCTACTCCTCTTCTCTTCAAGCTTTCAAGCTTCAATGGCCATGAAGAGAGCTCCAAGTGCTCCCATGGGTGAGGAGGTTCCCTATGAAGGTCCTAAGCGTGTCCGGACGTCTTATGGCGATCTCCTGAGGTTGACGGACGTCCCCAATCATCTGAGCAACAATGGGGATGTGAGAGAGATATGTAGAACGATGTTTTCAATATTTTCAACTCTAAATTTCATCATTAATGCACCTTCTTCTTCTTCTCCTCTCTTTTCCTTTTCTTCTTTTCCTCTAGCTCTTCCCCGGCTCCCGCCGATACTCCAAACTCACGTGGATAGCACCTATGATCAAAGCCTTACCCATGCATGTGATCCGTTTCTTAAGAGAGTGGGGATTGGGGGGTGTGTTGATAGCTGCCCATAACTACCACAAAATATCCTTTGATTGGCATAGCATCACCGCCTTGATCGAGCTATGGCATCCACAGACCCATACCTTCCTCTTCCCAAAATTTGAAGCCACCGTTCTTCTTGAGGAGGTCGAGGCGTTCATGGCACTTCCCAAGACCAAACGGGGAGATGAGCAGAAAATATGTTACACCGTTAATCCCATCAATCCAAATCTTATCCTAGGTGACTTCATGATGGATCCCGGGGATGTCTACACCATGATTAGCCCTCAACATATTCACCTAATCCCGTTGTCTAAGTGGGTTATATCTTATTGTAAGAACAAGTGCGGGAACTACCAAGAGATAGCCAAGGCCGTGGCCATATGCTTGTGCGGGGTAGTACTTTTCCCATCCGGAGATCACCTCATAGACTATGCGAGCTTGAGTGCCATTAGTGGGGTATGGCGTGGACTTTCTCTCTCACATGCAGTGCTAGCCTACCTTTATGCGGGTCTCACCTCGGCATCTACGGGGGGTCCACTCTATGGCTCTATGATCCTCCTAGAGTGCTGGTTGGGGGTGAGGATAAAATTTAAACCCGTAGAAAACCCCACTACTGAGAGCCGGATCTTTGGATGCCATCCATTGTGTTTCATTGGCGGAGCGGCCAAGTTCCCCAATCATGTTGTGTGCAGGACGGCGGACAAGAAAACACGGAGTGCATGGCGGCTGTACCTCAACACACTTCCGGTAGAGCACTTCTCCTTGGGCATAGCGGCGCTACGTGAAGTGGACATTCGACTTCCGCTTGGGCGTGGGACTGGACCTACAGCTTGTGGGGAACATGGCGATGGTGCTCTACAATCCGCAGAGGTGCTACCTTCAGATCGGGAAGCTGAGGACAAAGCTACTCCAGCCATCTCACCTGCCTCCTATGAAGAAGAGACGCTTGGGAGATCTGGAGGACGAGCAGGCCGTGCGGAGCGCATTGGCCATATGGCGCATGTGTGCCACTCATGCCCTACCACCTACGCTGCATGAGGAGCGCGAGACATACCAAGCGTCCCACCAGGAGTACAAGGAAATCCGGCCACGCGAGGACCGTGAGCTATGATTGTACCTTTGAGATTTTGAGAGATTTTGATGTGTTAGGAGCGAGAGAGTGATGTGTCAGATGTTTTATGAAGATTTTCAGCTTTCAATGTATGCATGCATAGGAGATTTGCAATGAAAATTCAATTTTTTAAGTGCTCTGTGCACAGACTGTGAAGGCAACGCCGTGGGCGTCGCAACCTGGAAAGCGACCGGTCAACGGTCGCGACCTATAACTTGAACGCGACAAGGATCCCGTCGCTACAGGACCAGAAAGCGACAGTCTACATGTCGCGATGACAGGACCGAGGCGGTTTGAATTTGGGGCCCCGTGCCCCTTCCTCTCTTTCCCTCTTCTTTGCTTCTCTCTCCTCTCTCACCCTTGCTCCCTCCGGCGACAGGGCTTTCCCCCACTCTTTCTCTCTTTTCCGGCGAACCCCGACCGGCGACGGCGGCGGTCACCTCCCCTTCTCTCTCCTTCTCCCAGTCTTCCCTCCCCCTCTCTCTTCCTTAGTTCTCCTCTCCAGCGGCCACGGTGATGGAAGGTGGTGAAGGCCAAGGCGGCGACGGCGGAGGAGGCCGACGGAGGACCAAGAAGACCATCCGCCGGCGGCAGACAGACGAGGGTCCATCCACGGCGGTGGAGGAGGTGGCTCCGGCCGCCCCTATGGAGGTGGATCCCGTGGTGGGCGCAGGCGAAGAAGAGGCTATCGGCCCCAAGAAGGTAGGTGCTCAAAACCCCAACCCCCGTGTGATTGAATGTGTGGAAAGGAGTGGACAAGGTGCTAGGCACCTAATGTAGGGCTTTTGCCCAAGGTGAAACGGCCGAGGAACGGGTATTGTCCGCTCCCGGTCACCCTGCGAACGCGACAGCTTGGCTGTCACATTACCAGGGAGAAGGCGACATCATGTGTGTCGCCTTCAGAAGGCGACAGTGCCCTTATCGCTATGTGATCAGACTGTTGTTTTGTAGAATTTGACTGACTTTGTGTTTTTTCTGTGGTTGTTTTACAGAGCGAGCTACGGTCCCGACTGGGGTGGGCCGTCGTCCGGGTGATCTATCAGGGGTTTCCGGACTTCCAGAGGATGATGTAATCATGGGATTGTGCTCCCCTTTGAAGAGAATTATGAATATGAAGGATTAGGAAATGTACCGTAATCGCCACCATGTAGTCGCCCTAGATGTATGATTGAAAGGACGGTCGACTACGTTGGGAAAAGAAAAATAAGGAATAAGGCGTACATGTGAACGCGACAGAAGGGGTGTCGCGATGCTTGTACCTGAATACGACCGGAGTACGGTCTCCTTCTGGGTCGCGACGGCCGGGTCGTCGCCTTCTTCTTCTGTGGATGGAGATTGGGGTTCTGATCTTCCTACTCCTCAGCCGGCCGAGGGGCAAGAGCCTCACGCTTCTCTAGTCTTTAGGTACCTGCCAAGATTAAGAAAACAAAGGAAAACCCATTAGAACTTCATGCATGTAGTATCTATTCCATGAAACACATGTAAACATGCACTAAACAGGAGGGAACTCACGTGATTGGGGTTTTTAACCCCTGTGGGTGTTAAAGATGGGTGTGTGGTATGTGTTCTAATGAAAATCTACGAAAAGAAACAAACTATGCATGCATGAATGAAGAGAAATAATGAAGAGAAAGGGAGAGAGAAAGTGTAGCTGGTGGGAAAACGCCCTGGAGGGCTCTTCTTGGTCGTCTAGAGGGGAAGCTCTCTTCTCGGAAGATGAAGCTCTCTTGCACAGGAAGAAGCAGACTTCGGCCTTGCCCAAAAATACAGAGTATTGAGGTAGTTATAGGTGATTATTCCTGGAAGGGCTGTGAGAGGAATAACGGGCAAGAGTCCGAGTTTGGGTATGTATGGCCGTGCATGGGCGATTGGAACTCGGAAAGGAGGCTTTAAGGAAGGTCTCCACGAGTTTTGGTAGGATTTGGACGTGATTTGGATGATCAAAAGATGAAATATCCATGTATGGCATGAGTCCAATGTTGGCCCTTTTGGTACGGCAGCAAGCTAACCTAGAGGGGGGGGTGAATAGGTTTTTCTGGAATCTGAAATAGAAACTTAACACAGAAATAAACACTTGAAGATTTGGTTAGTTTGGTGTGATAAAGAGTAGCAGTGCGGAAGCAAATAACAATCACACAATGGACACAGGGATTTTATCCTGGTTCGGCCCTTCCCACATGGAAGTCCTACGTCCAGTCCCCAAGCAATCTCTTGGGATTTCACTAACCAAGGGTATAGTCCCCCTTAAGGACAAACAACACCCAGCACCCCAGCTGGTCTTCTTCTCTTTCCCGGGCAAGAAGGCAGCCCACTTCTCTTATAGGTAAAGAAGCCAACCTCCTGGTACAAACCCCAGTGCGGTTCTGCTAGACACTGACCCTAGCTAGGTTAACTACTGTATACAGTCCTACAGCCGGACACAGATCTTACTTAGAAAGATCAGACTGAGAAGCTTTACAAGATTAACACTTGTGCAAAGCTCACAGTCACAAACTCTCCCCAGATATACAATGAGCTCGGAGAGAAAACAGAAGAGAGAAAAGAAGGCTCGAATGCTTGAAAGCTTGGAAGCTTGAGAGCTTGAAATGCTTTGAATGCTTCTTCTTGGCTCAGGCTCTTTCTCTCTTTCTTGAGTGTGTGTGGAGTTGAGGTGTTTCTCACAGTTGTACACTCCTACAAAGATATTCAGGAAAAGGCTCTTCCTCTATCTTCAGCAGTGCTCCTTCTTTTATATGAGCAGTCTTTGAACAGGTCCGTTGAAGATATAGCCGTTTGAGTTTTGGATCCGTTGAAGTTCTAGCCGTTGCTGATCTTCTCTTCATTTATCTTAATCAGACTCTGATGGTCTTCGAGGTCTGAACACATAGAAGAAAGTGTTAGCATAAAAGAGTGTTTATGATAAACGATGCATGGTACTGTGCTTCTGCTAACATATTGAAAATAGTAAGTCAAATCTTTTTCTGACAAGATTATGCATGCAGCTTTTTGTCAGAGGATATTTGACTTTTCATTTAGCGCCAAAAATACTTTCAAAATATTCAAGAGAAATTGTTGTTCATTTACAAGTAAATCGTTGCGGGTTTATGAACAAATCGATGTGAAAGATAAGTCGATATGATCTTTGAAGAAGTCGTTATGATCACTTATGAAATCGTTATGTGAACGATTTCTTAACAAATCGTTGTGGAGGCAAGTCGATGCGTTCACTTAAGAAATCGTTATGGTTTAAAGAAATCGTTATGAGCATGACTTATGAAGTGGTTATGCAAGCAAATCGATGTGAGAGTAAGTCGTTGCACTCACTTATAGAATCGTTATGAGATCGATTTCTTATCAAATCGTTATGAGATCGATTTCTTATCAAATCGTTATGCGCTTAAAGAGGAAATCGTTGCGAATACTTATGAAGTCGTTATGGCATCGACTTCTTAACAAATCGTTGCGGCGCTTGATACTTTGGCACTTTAAACAGAAATCGATGTATATTAACTAAACATCGATTTATCATTTTAGTGCGCCATTTATTGCATCAATGTAAGACTTAGCATTTTGCTATGGGATTGATGCGACACAGATGAAGCATGATATTCAGTGAGACTTATCATCTATTAATGGGGTTGATGCAACACAGATGAAGCAAAATATTTATGAATACCTATATTTTGTTATCTCCGCAATATATATTTTGTTAACATCTAAAATGCATCATATATTTTGTTATCACCAAAATACCAAGATCACAGATAACCATAGAGTGGTTCAACATCCAAGTCAGGCTCGGAAAGGATCTTCTGCATGAGGTCCAGAAAGCGACGGTCTTATGGTCTCTATCAGAGTGGCGACGCCTCGATACGTCGCCTTCCTTATAAGGAAGGGGACTTTGAGTCATTTTGGCGATTTTTTAGGGAATTAAAATGCCCATTTATGAACGCGACATATAGAGGTGTCGTTTTCTTGAACGCGACAGTGGTGCTGTCGCCTTCAGGGCCTTTTCAACATGCGGCCATGCAAAGCGTCCGATCTCCATGCACGGGCATCAGAATGACGTACGGTTTGAAATGTCAGACTCTTGACTCAGAGGGCTATAAGATGATAATGAAGAGGATTGATTTTGACCAAGAAGACCCCACCAGGGCGAAGAACTGATGAAAAGGATGTCATGATTGGAGAAAGCCAGCTTGGCGATGATGAGCCAACGTGGGGCATTAACGATGTGACAAGGGATTTTGCTCGACTTATGGGTCAAAAATGGGTGTCTACAGATTGCCCCTCCTTGATGCCTGCTTTGCAAGGGAGTGGAGCGGTAGTGGAGCGAAGGTGGCATGAAATGGCGATGTAGCGGAATGAAGCGAAATGAGCTGAAAAGCGGGCATCAAGGTAAAGAGACACTCATTCTGAACGAATAAGCAGTGAGAACTATCCGGCTGACTTCGAACACGGCTGGGAACAGAGTGCGAGGATGGTTCCTACTCGAGACGAATAAAAATCAAAAGAAAAGAGATGATCAACCTCTCGATTCAAGAGGTTCCCTGGCTATCTTTAGCGTGCAGGTTTCGTTCATTAGGGGATAGGTGCTGCCGGCGGGTCGATTCAACTTTGGCCTTTGAGCGATTCATGACTAATGAGTGGATCGGGGATAAAGAAACGACTGTTATAATGAATGGTGATGAGAGGAATCCTGAGTAGGAACCATACTGGCAAACTGGACCGAGCAGCTAGCCCGAGGAAAGCTTTCAAATTCGGAATGGGATGCAATCCTTGTCTTTAGAAATGAGGATCTGTGTTGAAACATCATTGGGAAGCTGACTTTGACAAATCATGAAGCATGAAGCTCAAAATTTCCTAAATGATGTATGCTGGGTTAAAAGAAAAGAAATCATAAAAACAAATGCAAAGAAAAGGAGAAAATAACAAATATTCAAGGATAATATTGCTAAACAATACGAGCAAGGGTCAAGACGCTTCGCATCCCCGGCATGTGATAGAATCCATCGTCCCTGAGTCATACCACCTAACGGCCTATCCAGCGATTAGCAGTGTGCACCTAGATCATCCTTGTTTTTGGTGAAGGGGAACTCAGATCCCATAACACACTGAGAACCAGCCGGTCCTTGAGACGATATAATAGCGTAGATACCATATAGTAATGCGGAGGGATTAGGGTTAGAGATACTTACCTGCACTTACCTGACGAACCGTCTCTTTTTTGGATTTTCTGATTTTTATGGATTTTTCTGCATTTTCTGATTTTTATGGATTTTCAATAAAGAAAGCAATAAAGATACATGATGCACCAACAATGAGACTTCAAAGCATATGTGCAAACAAGCAATCAAACAATGATATTCAATGTGTTGTACACAGATCAGAAAGCGACATGGGGCCTGTCGCTACCTGTTTGTTGAGAAGGCGACGCGACTTGTGTCGCCACCCTGAAGGCGACAAGTCGATGGGTCGCGACCACAGGTTTCTCAGCCAGAGATCAAACAGCAACCCGGACTTGGCAATTTGACTCCCATTTGGACTCCTAGTGCTTTCCAAACCATGTCCCAATGCTAATGGGTCTTCTCTACCCTTTCCAACTATGAATGGAAGTCTTTTGGCTCTATAAATAGGGGATGAGAGGCTCCAAATTCGCAGCTCTTCTCTTCTCTCTTCTTCTCTTCAACTCTTCAAGTTCTCATGGGTGAGAAGAGAGCTCCAAGTGCTTTCATGGGGGAGGAGGTTCCTTATGAAGGTCTGAAGCGCGCTCGGATGGTCTATGGCACTCTCACAAGGCTGACGGACGTCCCCAACCACTTGAGCAAGAACATGGAAGTGAGAGAGGTAAGTTGTTTGATGTTTTGAATTTTTCAAGAATTTTCACTCCAAATTTCTCATTAATTTTGTGTTCTTCTTCTTCCTCTCTTTTGCCTTTTCTTTTCTTCTCCTCTAGCTCTTCCCCGGCTCCTGCCGTTACTCTAAGCTCACGTGGATCACCCCTATGATCAAAGCCTTACCTATGTTCGTAATTTGATTCTTGAGAGAGTGGGGTTTGGGGGGTGTTTTGATAGAGGCTCATAATTACCACAAAATTTCCTTTGATTGGCATAGTATTACCGCTTTGATCGAGCTTTGGCACCCACAAACCCATACTTTCATTTTTCCCAGTTTGAGGCGACCGTCCTTTTTGAGGAGGTCGAGGCTTTCCTAGCTCTTCCTAAGACTAAGCGAGGGGATGAGTAAACACAAGCTACACCGTCGAGCCTATCAACCCGATGTTTATCCTAGGTGAATTCATGACCGACCCCGGGGATGTGCACGCCATGATTAGCCCCAATTCATCCATCTCGTGCCATTGTCTAAGTGGGTCATATCCAAATGCAAGGACAAGAGCGTAGACCACCGTGAAATAGCGAAGGCCATAGCCATATGTTTGTGTGGGGTGGTACTCTTCCCGTCTATGGATCACCTCATAGACTACGCGAGTTTGAGTGCTATAAGTGGGGTATGGCGGGGTCTTTCCCTCTCCCATGCGGTCTTGGCTTTCCTTTACTCGGGTCTTACCTCGGCCTCTACGGGGGGTTCACTCTACGGCTCTATGATCCTTTTAGAGTGTTGGTTGGGAGTGAAGATGAGCCCGTTGGGCCCAAGAAGGTAGGTCCCCAAGCCCCTAATCCAAGCATGTGACGTGATGGGAGTGCGGTGCACTCGGATGTAGGGCTTTTGCCCGAAGAGAAACGACCGAGAAACAGGTAAAGCCCATCTCTCGGTCACCCTGGTAACGCGACAGCATGGCTGTCGCTTTACCAGTGGGATCACGACAAGCCTTGTGTCGCCTTCAAGAAGGCGACAGGTCGACCTGTCGCAACCATTCCTCCGAAAGCGACAGGCCTCATGTCGCCTTTAAGAAGGCGACAGGAGGCCCTGTCGCGATGACAGAACTGAGTGTTGATGTGCTTCAATGGCTGATTCCTGATGTTCTCTGTGTTTGTTTTGCAGAGCGAGCTTCGGTCCCGACTAGGATGGGAAGTGGTCCGGGCAATCTATTGTGGATTGCCAGACTTTCAGAGGGCCCGACTGGAGGAGATGGGGTTCGGCCCCTTCCTCAGACTAGATTAGCTGGCTCCTGATGTGGCCTTGATCCAGGCCCTGAAGGAGAGGTGGGACCCCGAGTGCCACGCCTTCCTCTTTCCATGGGGTCACATGATCCCCACGTTAGAGGGCGTGGTACGTATCACCGGCCTACGCGTAGACAGCTAGGCGGTGACGGGGGTGACCTACACCAGCTATCAGGAGCTGGTAGAGAGGCTGCTAGGATTGGCGGTGATGCGGGAGAGATCGTCGTTGATCCCGAGGACGGGGCTGCAGGCGAGCCTGGGGGTGGCGAGTGCGCGCCACGAGACAGGCGAGAGCCAGGCGGACTACATGACTCGGATGACGGAGGACGCCAGGGCAGCGCTGGCGGAGGAGGAGGGAGCGGCAGCGGACCGCGATCTGAGGCAATTCCTAATCTTGTGATCGGGAATCTGATCCTTGGGACCAGAGGGGACCCGGTCAGCTGCCGGTGCCTGCCCCTGCTAGAGGACTTGTCCAGCGTGGGCAGCTACGCTTGGGATGCGGCCCTCCTGGCCCACCTCTTTGACAGTTTGGGCACCTCTAGCAGGGTGACGGGGGTAGCCGGGTTCTTCCCACTCCTACAGGTACACTCCTTTACCTTTACCCCCTACTGCTTTTCTTCTGCTTGTTCTGATCAAATGTGGTACTGACTGTGTTGCTTTGCAGGTGTGGGCGTATCACCACCTCCCTTCCTGGGTCGTGGTGAGCCGAGACGGGCTGGGGTCGTGCCCCTGCTACGACGCTGGAGAATCCGCCGGGACGAGCAGTCATTGCGCCGGCAGGTGACTATGATCCATGATGCATTGGACAGCATGCCCTTCGGCCATGTGAGTACTTCTAGCCTTAGTCCTTCCCCTTTGCTTTGCTTTCTTGATAGTTTGACTGACTGCTCTCTCTGTTTGTGGTGTGCAGGTTCAGTGGACTCCCCATGTCGGGGAGGATGACGCCGCCCAACCGTGGGTGGAACGGGGTTGTCCCTACTTTGGTAGGGACATTGGCTTCATTCATTCAACACGGTGGTACTACTCCACCACCGGCTGGTCGCGCGCACCCTGGGGTTCCATCAGTCGGTAGTGGAGTTCCCCACCCGACAGAGGCCGTGGGAGAGACCGGGCCGGAGTTTTCGAGGGATCCAGCAGGAGACCGACTGGACGGTCCGAGTCCACGAGCAGCTCACTGACTGGAAGCAGCGCGGCAGAGAGGTGGTCTCGGAGGCCACTAGCGACGAGGACTACTTCTGTGCCTATGCACGGAGGTACGGGGCCCAGGTTTACAAGGGGTCTCGACGACCGGTGAGTCTCTACTGCTTTTAGCTCTCTTAAGTTCAGTTTGATTGATTAACTGCTTGACTGACTTGACTTATGTTTGCAGTTTGATCCCGAGGGGAAGATTGCCTCGTTGGAGGGCATTCTTCATTCGACGATCCAGCAGAGGGACGACCTCCAGGCAGTCGTGGACTAGCTGGTGAGTACTTTAGACCCTGACCTCACTTTCCAAGCTTTGGTTGACTAACGCTTCTTGTTTCCCTTGCAGCGAGAGGAGCTAGATCGGGCCCAGCAGATGGTGGGAGGGGCTTCTTCCTCCCGAGAGGACCCTGGCCGCTCGGTGTTGGAGGGCCAGTTGGCGCGGCAGCGGCTCGAGCGGAAGATGCTCTCGCCCAGGCGCGGGAGCGAGTAAGTTATCAACTAGATGCCCCCTTTGACTCCTTAGCGCGGACGACCGCACTGGAGGCAGAGATGGCGGAACTGCGCCTTCGCCCGGAGGCAGCGGAGGTGATGTGGTGGCGTTAGGAGGCCGAGGAGGCGACGAGGCTGCGCGCTGTGGCCGGGGACCTCCGCACTCAGCTGGGAGAGGAGAGGCAATGCTGCGAGCTGCTGCGGTCCGAGATGAAGGGCCTCGAGAGGGCTCTAGCTCTGGTCGGATGCAGCCGCTCGTAGGTTAGCAGAAGCGGTATCCCGAGCGGGTCCGTTGGACATTATTTGACTGGTTCCTCCGGACGGCGGAGGAACGAGGAGGAGGCACGACGGCGCGAGAGAGCGCCGAAGGGGAGCGAGACAGGTCCTAGGGACATGGCCCCTCCGTCTCCCCGGCCGCCTGAGGGTACAAGAGAGAGCGGTTGAGGGCTTGTACTTTTGCCCCTTTTGTACATGTATGATATGGAATGGAATGGAATGGATCTTTTTTATCTTATGACTTGCGACTGAGTGAGAGTGACAAGTGAGAGTGACGATGAGATGCGAGTGCCACTTTCTTTTTCTTGCGCCCTGCACACTTAGACAATCATAAAACAAGTTAGATTCGTTCTTAGGCTAGCCCCTTACCTTAAAATGCGACGAATGACCAACCTTGATAAATGGTCAAGGGGCTAAGCCTTATTAAATAGGAAAAAGACATAAATAAATAACATGCATAAGCCGGTGAGTGGAGTGGTTGAAAACATTTTTGGAGTTTTTTTTAAATATTTTTTTTTTTTAGTTTTGAAAGTTTGATTTTTTGGGTTTTGAAATGTTTGATTTTTTGAGTTTTGAAATATTTGTTTTTGGAGTTTTGAAATATTTGATTTTTTTTAGTTTTGAAATATTTGACTTTTTGGATTTTGAAATATTTGATTTTTTTTTGGTTTGAAATATTTGATTTTTTGGGGTTTTGAAATATTCGATTTTTTTTTTTTTGGTTTTGAAATATTTGATTTTTTTTTTGTTTTGAAAGATGCCTAAAGTCGGCGTTAGCCCTTCCTGAAATAAGACGCGCGAGACGGAAGGCACTCGCCCCTTTGGGCCACAACACTTAGACCGGTTCGAGCCGCTGGTTTGGAGTCTTGATCACCTCTAGTTCTCGCCACGGACCTCACTAGGCTAGGACGTGCGCTGAGGGGTGACAATGCCTCGGGAACTACCCTTAGTTGACGCTGCGACTAGTTAAGCCATGCTTAAGAGATGATCTGGTCTCATAGGGAGAAATGGAAGATTATTTAAGGAAAGTCTTGTATAGGTTTAGGAATGTTGGGTTCGATTACTTCCTATAGCATACCCTTCAGAGATTGGGTCTGTTGTGGAGGGACTTTATGGTCTTTTGCTATGGACTTGCATTATTTAAGGCATGCGTAGGACCGGGCTCATGAGGGTCCCGCGGGGACTTTGCCACTCTTTGCCATGCCCCTATCGAGTTATGGATTTCCTTTTTCTTTCTTTCGTTTCTTTGCTTCTTTGCCATTTGTTGCTTTGACCGTTCCTGTTTGAGACTTGATCTCATCGAAATATGCTTTAGGTTGACGACCTTACCCTTACAATCCTTTGCCCCTACACTTCGACCGATTAGAAGAGAATGACCGACGCATCGCTAGAGTAGGACCCGCACAGTCGCGGCCTCTACCAAGTGCAGCTACCTGGGCTTGTCGTGTGTGTGTGTTAATCCTAACTTAGAGCGACCCTTGACGATTAGGGAGGGACTTTTGACTCTCAACACGGGGTTATTCCCTGATCCAGGTGTTGTGGCCTCACCTATAGGCCTAAGGATAGAATCGTTTGAGGTACAACCCATTCCATGGATGCGATAATTCGACGCCCTCAGCATTGGTTAAGCGATAAACATTTCTGGGGTACACCTCCCTCACAACATACGGACCCTCCCAATTAGGTTGCAGTTTGGACCTAGGACCTCCGGGTTTGATAAAAATGTGTTTTAAGACCATATCACCTTCTTGGAATTTTCGCTCAATTACCTTCTTTTCGAAAGACCTTGAGATTCGCCTTTGATAAGAGAGCACATGGTTGGCTGCCATGAGCCGCCTTTCATCTAATAGCTCCAATTGGACTAGCAACGCCTCCCGACGTTCGTTAAGATTTAGTTCCTTATCTAATTGGACTCTTAGAGAAAGATTAGAATCTTATATGGAACTACCGCCTGCATCCCATAAGTGAGGGCGTACGGGGTTTGTCCCGTGGGAGTGCGGACGGAGGTACGATAGGCCCATAGAGCCTCTACTAGCTTCTCTGGCCAATCGGCGAACTTGTGCGACTCACAGATTTTCTTCAAGATTTAAGAAGGGTTTTGTTGTTGCCTCAGCTTGTCCATTGCCTTGTGGGTAATATGGAGATGAATGATGCAGAGTGATGTTATATTTCTTACAGAGGTCCTAAAGTTCTTGCGAGATGAACTGTGGTCCATTGTCTGTGACGATGCTACTTGGCACTCCGAACCGCGAGATGATGTTCCTCATGATGAAGCGGCACACTGTGGATGCTTTGATTTCTGTGAATGCTTCGGCTTCTGCCCACTTGGTGTAATACTCAGTTGCTTTGAGGATAAAGGATTTCTGCTTGGTTTGAGCATTAGGATCACCAAGAGGGCCAACAATATCGAAAGCCCACATGGAGAATGGCCAGGGTGTGGAGAGTGGATGAAGTGAGGAGGAAGGAGCATGGATTTTATCGGCATGGAGTTGACACTTAACACACCTACGGACGTAGATGGTACAGTCTTCTTCTAGGGTTGGCCAATAATAGCCCTGCCTAATGATCTTCTTTGCAAGCATTTGACTATTGACATGCCCTCTGCATTCACTAACATGGGCTCCTTCCACCACTCTCCAAGCTTCATCGTCGCTTAGACATCTTAAGAGAACTCCATTGAGAGCCCGCCTGTACAAGACTTCTCCAACGACTATATACCTTAAGGCGGCTCTTCTTATGGCCCTGCGATCTTCTGCGCTTGCCCCTTCGAGATAAGTTCCATCCTTACAATACTGCTCAATCTCAAAATACCATGGCAGTTCTTCTTCATCCAGAATCTCCTCGAGCTCAGTTAGCATGACTTGCTGCGCCCCTCTCTTCCTAGCCCTCTCTTCTAAGGTTGCCCTAAGGTCGTTGAACCAAGGGTCCTGGGTAGATGGAACATCGAGACGTTGGACGATGATTGTCTCAGTCTGACGACTCAGGGGGAAGGATAGAGATGAGGCTAGCGACGCCAAAGCGTCAGCCATGATATTTTGGGAACGAGGAGTATGGATATAAATGAGCATGCGGAACTGCCTTGCCAACAGTGTGACCAGGTCTTGATATGGCTTAAGCTTTGGGTCACGAGTGCGGTAAGTTGAGAGCACCTGCCGTAAGACCAGCTGAGAGTCTCCTATGATTCTGAGGTGTGATGCCCCTAGCAGGTAAGCATGCTTGAGACCAGCAAGGAGAGCTTCATACTCGGACATGTTGTTGGTAGCGGGGAAGGTGAGCTGATAAGCGATGGGGATGGTAATACCTTAGGGGTGAGCAGCACGGCTCCAATGCCCCGTCCCTGAGAATTGAGAGCGCCATCGAAATGGAGGGACCAGAAGGGGTCTTTGATAATAACTGAGAGTTCCTCGTCGGGGAATTCCTCCCGAACAGAGTCGCTGTGAGGGAGTGGAAGATGGGCCAGATGTTCGGTGATGGCATACCCTTTGACAGCTTTTTGGACCACAAAGGAGATGTCGAACTGTGAGAGGAAGCTCTGCCAGCGTGCAAGCCGATCAGAGAGGACGGGCTTCTCTAAGAGATAGCGAAGTGGATCCATCCTTGAGATCAGCTTGACCTCGTGAGCAAGGAAATAGTGCTTGAGCTTTTGGACTACCCACACGAGCGCGGCACAAGTCTTGTTCGCAGTGGTGTACTTGGATTCGGTGGTGTTGAAGAGCCTAGAGAGGTAGTACGCTGCCCTTTCTTTGCCAGATTCATCATGTTGCGCAAGGACAGCACCTAAGGAGTCCTCAATGACCGAGAGGTATAGGATAAGCAGTTTCCCGGGTACAGGAGGCTGAAGAACTGGGGGGTTCATGAGATAACTCCTTAACTCATCGAAGGCTGCTCGGCATTTGTCATTCCATTCGAATTTTGCCCCTCCTTTCAAGAGATCATAGAACGGGCGGCATCTTTGTGAATGCTGGGATATGAATCTTCTGATGAACTGCAAACGCCCTATTAGCCCTCTTAATTGTGAGATGTTCTTTGGAGGTGGCATTTCTGCTATAGCCTTAGCCTTGTTCGGATCAATCTCAATGCCCCGCTTGCTACCTATGAAGCCTAGTAATTTCCCCGATGATACCCCGAACACACATTTCTTCGGATTCATTTTCAATTGGTACTCCCTCGACCTCTGCAACACTTTGGCAAGGATTTCGGGATGCTCTCTCCTGGTTCTCGACTTCACCAAGATGTCATCCACGTAAACTTCTACATAGACATGTATCATGTCGTGGAAGATGGCCATCATCGCCCTCTGATAAGTAGCGCCGACATTCTTTAGCTCAAACGGCATGACTACATAACAGTATGTTCCCCAGGGCGTGGTGAAGGATGTTTTCTCTTGATCTTTAGGAGCTAGACGGATTTGGTTATATCCTGAATATCCATCCATGAATGAGAGGGTCTCATACCTAGCAGTGTTATCGATAAGCACATCAATATGAGGAAGCGGGAAGTCGTCTTTCGGACATGCCTTGTTCAAGTCCCTGAAGTCGATGCATATTCTGACTTTGCCATCCTTTTTCATGACAGGGATGATGTTTGCCACCCAGTTCGGATACAGCACTACCCTGATGAATTTGGCCTTATGGAGTTTATCCACTTCATCCTTCATCTTCAAGGCCATGAGTGGGTGGAATCTTCTGAGTCTTTGCTTTATGGCCTTTGCCCATTCTTTCAATACCAGGCGGTGCTCCACTAGTGAGGGGTCTAGACCGGGCATGTCCTCGTATGACCAGGCGAATGTGTCTTTGTACTCCCTTAAGATTTGCACCAGCTTTTCTTCTTCATTAGGAGGGAGGTTTGCTGAGATCATCACAATCCTGGGCTCTTCTTCTGTTCCGATGTTGACTTCCTTAGTAGGTTCATCCACTGCCATTGTGGGCTCATCGAATCTCCTTACGCCACTGGCGTATTTTTTGGCAGCGTCATCTACTTCGCTATCCTCTTCATCGATTGGGTCCTCGTCATTCATGATTTCGTAGACTCCGAATACATCGTCTATGAGCACCCCATTCTGCACAAACTCTTCTTCTAACACCAACGCTTCTTTGTGAACTCCTCTACTAGCAGTAATGCTTACATCGCCGAGCTAGCTCTTGAAGGTATCTCTCGGGAATGACCTTGCCCCTATGCTTCCTAGGGCGACGTTGGATTTAATGGGCTCTGGGTTGACCTGACTCTCTGACCTAGGCCTATCTAAGCTAAGACTAGACTCTTCTACCCTAGACTCTTCTAGACTAGACGACTCTACAGGACTGGAGGACATGGTGTCCTCGAAGAGGATGGCCCCTAGTGAAGGAGCAGGAGGGGAAGCCCCAGTCGCGGGTGCCCCTATCAGAAGGGTGAAGGAAGTATGCCGGCTCCTCGACCTCAATGTGCATTTGAAGGTTGGCGTTTTTTTTTTTTTTGGAGATCATTGGAGAGCATACAGCAAGAGAGGGTGACCTCGTGGTCACTTGGATCGGTCTGCAGGCAGAGAGGACTGTAGGTGGGAGCTCGGGTGTAAGGAGGTTGTGTGCAGCCGTCAGAAGTTGGGGGTCAGCTGAATGAGTAGGGGAGGAGAGGAAGGGACAAGGCTGGGAAGAGGGAATCCAAGAGGGACGGGTGAATGGCTAGGCAGGTGCCCCTCCAGAGTTCATCTACGGTCTTCCCCGCTTCGTAGGGGATATCCGGCTCTCCTATGTATGTGGTGTCGCTCATGAGCTGTCTTTTGGATGTGATGGCTGTGGGTGGATCTAATAGGTCTGCCGCAGCTGGCGTCCACGTCCTTTCTTCTTCCCAGAACAGACGGCTGAAGGCAATGGTGATGTCTTCTATGTCAACCATCGGTACCATTCAGCCTCTGGGTCCCCTGTCTTTCTCCTCCTGGTTGGACGGAGTGCTTCTAATGCTCTATAGGTTAGCAAAGGGGCCATGTGCCGAGAGAAGTTTCGGCCATGCACCTCGTGCTGTGACAGCTCCGCCTCAACTACCACGGTGTTGTACCCAGGTTGGTAGGCCCCCTAATGAAATGACACCAGAGTGTCCATGTGAGTGGTTCACGGTCGGCCTTGAGAGTGGATGTGCTGGATGACCATGGTTTGGACTTCTCCCTGTAACCCAAGCCCCATCGGCTTTTCATGACAATATCCGGGATAGGCTTGACTATGCCTTGCAGTTCTGCCCCTAGACCCTTGCCTTCCTCATACCCAAGCTTGATCATGATCTGCCATCCTTTGGTATTCAGCGCTCTTTTCTCTTGACTACGTTGACCTGCGCTAGATTGACCTTTCGCTGTGACTGGAATGAGTAGCTCTAGGGGTAGTTGATGTCTAGCACTGAGATGACGGTCTTGTTGATGGGCCAGATAGCCGAGAGGAGGGTATCATTAATGGCATCGACAGTGTGAGCGGTGGCTATGCTCTTAACTTTGATGATCCGTCCCTAGAAGGGGAATTTGAGGCACTGATGCGCGGTGGACGGTACAGCTCCTAGTGCTTCTAACCATGGGCGCCCCAGGATAGCTTTGTATATGGGGTCGATGTCAAGCACATAAAGGTCAACAGCGACACCGAGTGGCCCTAGTTCAACTTGCACAGTCGCCTTGCCGTTGCAAGATCTTCTGGAGTTGTCGAAGGCGGCTATGGTGGTTGGCGTCGGTCTCAGTATCCCTTCTGACACATCACAGGCTCTGAGGGTGCTTAGTGGGCAGACATTAATGGATGCTCCTGTGTCAACCAGTGCTGCCCCTACTGCTATGTGGTTGATGACGAGGGTCACACAGAGTGGGAGCCTCCTGGCTTCTGGGGGTGCTAGCTCATTCTCAGCAAAGGTGATTGCCGGCCCACGGGTCACCATGGCTAGTGCATTTGGCAATTTTTCGGCTAGCATATCCTCATTTACTACCACTTTCTGCAAGAAATTCCTCAAGGCCTCCTGGTGCTCCTTGGATTTCTTTATCAGCTCCAGTATGGAGATCTTGGCTGGCACATGATCCAGGTGCTTGAGGATATCATAGTGGGTTCCCGGTAACGGCTCAATTAACCCCTCATCTTGTGTCTTCTGCTGAGCTTGCTGTTGCTGAGGCGGTTGCAGGACCTGTTGGGGGTTGCTCTGGTTGGTGGAGGTGGTGGAGATAGGTGGGTACGGACGGCGAAAGACTCACCCGCTCCGTAGGGTGGTTGGATGGGTAGCTGGTTGTCTGGAGGAGGATAGTGTGGCGGCGGAAGGTAGGTCTGGCCCAGGTGGTGGTAGGATAATGGGGGAGGGAGCAGATATGATGGGTGGTAGAGGTACGGAGATAGGTGGAGTGAAGGGTAAGGTAATGGGTGGACTAGCGACTGGCGCGGATGTTGAACCGACAGGCAGAATGACGGCGTTGGCCATGGAAACTACAGGAGGGATTGACTGGGGAGCCGTGTAGGCTAGTTGTATTGTTTGGGATTGAAGGGGATATTGGTGGTTAATGGCCATCATCTGCTGAACGTCTAGTTCGTCATCATACGTCCAGTTTGCTTGAGGAGGAGGGGTGGTGGACGATCGGATTCACCCGGGTTGGTGGCTGCGGTGGGTTTGGAGCTGGTGGATGGTTTGGTAGGGGGTTGTGGACGATGCTGAGGTCCTGCAACGGCTGTTGTTGTTGCTGCTGTTATTGTTGCTGAGGGTGTGGTTGGCGCTATTGCCTCTGCTGCTGTTGATGCCTCTGCCTCTCTTTGATTTCTCTGATCACCTGCCGGAGGGCTGTCCAGTCTATTCTATTATGCTCATGCAAGTCATACACCAAGTCCTTGAATGTGAAGCATTGGTCGATGGTATGACCGGGCTGCCAATGGAAGACACAGTACCGAGTTTGGTCCACACTAGGGTTCAGTGGTCTCTCAGGAGGGAGTCTAATGGCTTCTGTGGAGAGCAAGGCCAAGAATATGTCGGAGAGTGTCTCCGGGAGTGGCGGGTAGTGAGTTCTTCTTGGACGTAAAGGACGCCTCTGCTGAGAGCCATCAGGAGGTGGCACCTGGTTGTATTGGCGTGGTTGTTGCCCTTGTGGAGGATTGGTGGGGTTCTGACCCTGGGCAGCGTACGGTTGGCGGTTTGGTTCTGGCCGGCAGGGTTGAACGCGCTCACTTGCTCGTTCACTTGGACTCCTTCAGTGACTGGCCCCTGAGGTTTTCTTAGAATGGACTTCTGGGGTTCGAAATAGGGACTTCTGGGGTTCGAACATAGAATGGATGGAGAATCTTTGAGCTGAGTCTGGATAAACCGGGCCCAACTGTAGAGTTGATGCATGGTGGTGATGTCATTCATCGCCAGGATGTTTCTAAAGGTAGGGGTTGCATTGGCAATGATGATTTTCACCTTCTCCCCCTCTGGAAGGTACCCCGGAACTCGCGTGGCCATTTGTCTCCACCTATCGGCATATGCGGCGAAGTCCTCATATGACTTCATCTTTTCGGCCATGAGATCCGTGAGAGAGTATTCAGGCCCAACCCTATCTTGGAACTGTTCGAGGAATTTGGCCTTTACAATAGAGAAGTCCTCTGCATCCTCAGGTAGCAGGGAGTAGAACCAGTCTAAGGCATGCCCGTCCAGCGACCGGCGGAACAGATAGGCCATCAGGCGACGATCATGCTGTTAGGGGGCAGACTCATAGATGAAGTCCTTGATATGGATGTAGGGATTGCCTGAGCCATTGTATTTTCCGTACTTCGGCAGCTCGTATGGAGAAGGGACCCATAGGCCATTGAAATTAGGCATGTGCACGTCGTGGTACTGCCTAGGGTCAACTTGCTTTCGGAGCTCTTGGAGCTCCTTCTTGATGGACGCCCACTCGGACATCATGTCCGGGGCGGCGAATGGCTGAGCGTACATGGAAGAGGCACAGGAGATTGGCCTGGCGCGTGGCTCAGGGTGATGAGGGGAATAGAAGGGCTGATATGGTGGAGACCAGGGCCTCGACTCACGGGGATGGTAATGATCAGACTCGAATGGCGTGAATCGGATGGCCCGCGGCCGAATAGGAGTGTTGTCGGCTTGTCCCATGACAACATGGGGGCCGGATGTAGCTACTACGGGGCGTGACGCACCAGCTCTGGGTGAGGGTGAAGAAACGGCCTTTCCTTTGAGGGCCGTCATGAGGGTTTGGATCTGGGACTGATCAAGCTGAGGAATTAAGCGCAGGAGTTGGGTGGCTTGATCGTCCAACTGGGGGGGGGGGGTGGATGGTTTGAGATGGTCCACCATCGTTGGGATGGTGGTTCTCGATAGCGCGGACTGTGGCGACCCAAGGGCAGACCGACTCCCCAAAGAGATCATGAGGAAGGGAGTCCTCGTAGTCCAGAGAGGTGTAGAAGGCAGGGTCCTGATTCTCATCGTAAACCGGGTTCAGATATGACTCCATATTTGGCAAGTGGGTGTGCCAAAATGAGGAAAGCCTGTCCAGACTTAAGAGACAAACCTAACTTAGACAGACACCTAGTTTCCTAAACAGACAATCCTATGCAAACAAAGGAAGAGAAAAACGTCTCACCCAAAGCAAGCAGTTGGCAATGATGATGGTTTCTTTTATTTGGTTCAAGTTTGCCTTTTAATGAGTTGATTCTTTTAGCAAGTTCTCTCCAGAAGGAAGGTTCCTAATGGGAGAAGGCTTCCAACTTCGGGTGTGACTAGGATTTCTCAATCTTGCCAAATGAATGAGCCTAGAGTCTAGGTGGGACAGGTACAACCATCCCGGCGGCCGTGTGGGAATCCACGGTCAGCGGGGACTTACAGAGGCCCTCGAGCGAGTGCTCTAATCGGACACAAGGAATATGTGGCCGAGAGAGCGGGCGTTGCTGAGGAGGACAACCTATGTGCACCGGAGTGCATGCAAAATTCTTGCCTAAGTACTAACAAAGCAGGAATTAAGCCGACCTGCTCTCAGAAGCCGAAGGCGACGGATACACTGTCACGACAAAGATCGCGACAGGTGGCCAGTCGTATTCCTCTTCGCAGGGGACAAAGAACAGAAAAGACCTAATTACGCACGGAAATCAAAGCAAACTTATGACAAACAGGACTGACAGACTCTCAAATCATGGAACAGGCATGATGTGACATGGATCATGGATGGAGTAAGTAGAATGGACCCAAATTTCAAAAGAAAAACCAGAAACAGGAATACTGACCTGATCACGACAACCTCTACGTCGCTACCTTGATCGCGATAGCAGCCACGCCGCGTTCTTCACAGACACACAGTGATTTGGCAATAACGAAACGGGTGTACAGACAGAGATCGCACCTGGTCGCGACGCGCTTCCCGTCGCCTCCTTTATCGCGACACTTTGACCGTCGCTTTCTTTTACAGAACCACAGAACGCAGAGAAGGAACGGGAAAGGGTACTGTGTACTAACCTGATCGCGACTCTCCGCTCGTCGCTACATTGATAGCGAATCCTTGCTTGTCGCCTCCTCACCCAGAACAGCAAAACTAAAGAAAAGTGGACAAAAGAAGAAAACTAAAAGAACACCACACACATAAACGAAGAGGAAAGGCAGGAAAAGACAAGAACAAGCGTGAGGGCACTAGAGGTCCCACCGTGATCGCCAAAAGGTGTAATCACGGGATTGTGCTCCCCTTTGAAGAGAATTATGAATATGAAGGATTAGGAAATGTACCGTGATCGCCACCAGTAGTCGCCCTAGATGTATGATTGAAAGGATGGTCGACTACGTTGGAAAAAGAAAAGAAGGAGAAGGCGTACCTGTGAACGCGACAAAGGGGTGTCGCGATGCTTGTACCTGTAAACCGGAGTACGGTCGCCTTCTGGGTCGCGACGGCTGGGTCGTCGCCTTCTTCTTCTGTGGATGGAGATTAGGGTTCTAATCTTCCTGCTCCTCAGCCGGCCGAGGGGCAAGAGCCTCACGCTTCTCTAGTCTTTAGGTACCTGCCAAGATTAAAAACAAAGGAAAACCCATTAGAACTCGTGCATGTAGTATCTATTCCATGAAACCATAAACATGCACTAAACAGGAGGGAACTCACGTGATTGGGGTTTTTAACCCCTGTGGGTGTTAAAGATGGGTGTGTGGTATGTGTTCTAATGAAAATCTACGAAAAAACAAACTATGCATGCATGAATGAAGAGAAATAATGAAGAGAAAGGGAGAGAGAAAGTGTAGCCGGTGGAAAACGCCCTGGAGGGCTCTTCTTTGGTCGTCTTGAGGGAAGCTCTCTTCTCGAAGATGAAGCTCTCTTGCACAGGAAGAAGCAGACTCTGGCCTTGCCCAAAAAGATGGAGTATTGAGGTAGTTATAGGTGATTATTCCTGGAGGGCTGTGAGAGGAATAACGGGCAAGAGTCCGAGTTTGGGTATGTATGGCCGTGCATGGGCGATTGGAACTCGGAAAGGAGGCTTTAAGGAAAGTCTCCACGAGTTTTGGTAGGATTTGGATGCGATTTGGACGATCAAAAGGGGAAATATCCATGTATGGCATGAGTCCAAGTCAGGCTCGGAAAGGATCTTCTGCATGAGGTCTAGAAAGTGACGGGCTTATGGTCGCTATCAGAGTGGCGACGCCTCGATACGTCGCCTTCCTTATAAGGAAGGGGACTTTGAGTCATTTTGGCGATTTTGCAGGGAATTAAAATGCCCATTTATGAACGCGACATATAGAGGTGTCGTTTTCTTGAACGCGACAGTGGTGCTGTCGCCTTCAGGGCCTTTTCAACATGCGGCCATGCAAAGCGTCCGATCTGCATGCATGGGCATCAGAATGACGTACGGTTTGAAATGTCGGACTCTTGACTCAGAGGGCTATAAGATGATGATGAAGAGGATTGATTTTGACCAGAAGACCCCATCAGGGTGAAGAACTGATGAAAAGGATGCCATGATCGAGAAAGCCAGCTTGTCGATGATGAGCTAGCGTGGGGCATTAACGATGTGACAAGGGATTTTGCTCGACTTATGGGTCAAAAATGGGTGTCTACAGAAGAGACTAGAGGAGATGGGTTCGGCCCTATTTTGAGATTGGATGAGTTGACGCCGGACGTGGCGTTAATTTAGGCGCTGAAGGAGCGGTGAGACCCCGAGTGCCACGCCTTCCTTTTCCCATGGGGTCATATGATCCCCACCTTGGAGGATGTGGCACGAATCACCGGCCTGAGGGTAGATGGCCAGGCGGTGATAGGGGTGACCTACACGAGTTATCAGGAGATGGTGGAGCGACTTCTGGGGCTGGAGGTGACGCGGGAGAGGTCCTCTCTCGTGCGGAGGACGAGGCTGCAGGCGAGCCTCGGAGTAGTGGACGCGCGCCACCAGACTGGAGAGGGCCAAGCAGAGTACATGGCCTGGTTGACGGCGGATGCCAGAGCGGCACTGGCGGAGGAGGAGGGAGCGGCGGCAGATAGAGACTTGAGACGCTTCTTGATCCTTGTGATCGGGAAGCTGATCTTGGGGACCCGAGGAGACCCGGTGAGCTGCCGGTGTCTACCCCTGCTGGAGGATCTGGCCCAGGTGGGGCGTTATGCATGGGGTGCGGCCCTCCTGGCTCACCTCTTCGACAGCCTGGGCACTTCCAGCAGGGAGACAGGGGTGGCCGGGTTCTTCCCACTGCTACAGGTATGCTTCTCACCCTTACCCTTTATTGCTTTTTCTGCTTATGTTGATTAATTGTGGTGTTGTCTGTGTTGTTTTGCAGGCGTGGGCGTACTACTACCTCTCTTCCCTAGGCCGGGGAGTGCCGAGGCGACCGAGCGCTGTGCCGCTACTGCAGCGCTGGCAGTTCCATCGCGATGAGCGGTCATTGCGCCTGCAGGTGATGCTCATCCATGACGCACTGGACACCATCCCTTTTGGACATGTAAGTACATTTACACTAGCACCCTTTCCTTCCTTTGCTACTGACATTCGACTAATGAGCTTTCTGTGATGTGCAGGTTGACTGGACTCCTTATGTTGGGGAGGGCGACGCCGACCAGCCGTGGGTGGAGCAGGGCCGACCCTACTTCGGTAGGGAGATCTGGCTTCATGCTTTCAACACGGTGGTACCACTCCACCTCCGACTGGTCGCGCGGACACTGGGACTCCATCAGGCGGTGGTGGAGTTCCCTACTCGGCAGAGACCGTGGGAGAGGCCGGGTCGCAGTTTCCGTGGCATCCAGCAGGTCACGGACTGGACGGTGCGGGTCCGAGAGCAGCTCGAGGACTAGGAGCAGCGGGGCCAAGCGGTGACCTCTGAGGCTACCAGTGACGAGGACTACTTCTGTGCCTATGCACGGAGGTACGGGGCCCAGGTATACAAGGGGACCCGACGGCCGGTGAGTACTACAACTTAGCCTTTTCTGAATATCTTAATTGTTAATTTCTTGGCTAACCTAACTTGTGTTTGTAGATTGACCTCGAGGGTCAGATTGCCTCCCTCGAGGGTGTTCTCCACTCCACGATCCAGCAGAGGGACGACCTCCAGCGGACCGTGACTCAGCTGGTGAGTACTCTTCTCCCTATCCTTTCTACCCTTAGCTTCAGTTGACTGACCCTTGTGTTCTTCTGTGCAGCGCGCCGAGCTGGAGCGGGAGCAGCAGATGGTGGGAGGTGCCTCCACCTCTCGGGACGAGCCTGGCCGCTCCGGGCTGGAGGGTCAGTTGGCGGCAGCGGTGACCCGGCGGAGGATGCCATGGCCCAGCTACGGGGAGCGGGTGAGTTATTAATTACTTGTCCCTTGTTTTTTTTTTTCCTTTATTGACAAATATTTGACTCGCAGGAGGAGGAGTTGAGGGACGCTCTAGCGCGGACGACTACGCTAGAGGCAGAGATGGCGGAGTTGCGCCTACGCCCTCAGGCGGACGAGGCGACGAGGCTGCGCCAGGAGACGGACGAGCTTCGCTCGCAGCTGGGGAGCGAGCGACATCGCTACGAGCTGCTGCGGTCGGAGATGAGGGGGCTTGAGAGAGCCTTGGCACTGGTCGGGCGCAGCCGCTCATCAGCCAGCAGGAGCGACATCCCTAGCGCCTCGGCCGGGCATTACTTGACAGGTTCCTCCGGACGGCGGAGGAACGAGGAGGAGGGACGACGGCGCGAGGGAGCAGCCGAGGGGAGCACGACGGGACCGAGGGAGATGGCCCCTCCACCTTCCCGCCCGCCTGAGGGTACAGGGGAGAGTGGTTGAGGGCTTGTACTTTGCCCCTTTCGTTGCGATGATGATGATGATGATGATGTATACACATAGAATGGAATCTTTTGTCTATGGAATGTGATTGTGTGACAGTGACGAGTGAGATGTGAGTGCCGCTTTCTTTTCTGCTGCGCCCTACACACGTAAGGAAACCACGAAGACAAGTTAGATCTGTTCTTCGACTTAGCCCCTTGCCTTAACATAGCAAGTGATCAATCTTGATATATGGTCAAGGGGCTAAGCCTTATTAAAATAGGCGAAATGACATGCATGAATGAATGAGTGAAGTGTTCTTTGAGATTTTAAAACATTTTTTGGAGTTTTGAGATATTTGATTATTTTTTTTGAAGTTTTGAAATATTTGATTTTTTGAGTTTCGAAATATTTGATTTTTTAGAGTTTCGAAATATTTGATTTTTTTAGAGTTTTGAAATATTTGATTTTTTGGAGTTTCGAAATATTTTTTTTTAGAGTATCGAAATATTTGATTTTTTTTTGGAGTTTTGAAAGACGCCTAAAGCCGACGTTAGCCCTTCCTAAAATAAGACGCGCGAGGCGGAAGGAACTCGCCCTTTTGGGCCACAACACATAGACCAGTTCAAACCACTGGTTTAGGAGTCTTGATCGCTTCCCCTTTTCACCGAGGGCTTTACTAAGATAGGATGTGCATTTAGGGGTGACATGCCATGGGTGACTGCCCCTAGTTGATGGTGCAGCCATTTATGCCATACCCAAGAGATGATCTGATCTTATAGCGGGAAGTGGAAGACTATTTAAGAAAAGTCTAATGTAGGTCTAAGGACGTTGGGTTCGGCTTCTTCCCGCAGCATACCCTTCAAAGATTAGGTCTGTTGCATAGGGACTTTGTGGTCTTTTCTATGGGTTCACGATGTTTGGGGCATGCGTACGACCGGGCTCATGAGCGTCCCTCGGGGACTTTGCCACTCTTTGCCATGCCCCTATTCCATCATGTAGCTTCTTCATTCTTTTGACTTCTTTTGTTCTTTTGCCCTTTTATTTGACCGTCCCTGTTTGAGACTTCCTCTCGTCAGGGTATACCTTAGATCGACAACCTCACCCTTACGACCCTTGCCCCTACACTTCGACCGATTTAGAAGAGAACGACCATTGCATCGCTGGATAGGGCCCACATAGCTGCGATATCTACCAAGTGTAGCTACCCGGGCTTGCCGTGTGTGTGTGTCGGTCCTAACTTATAGCGGCCCTTAACGGTTAGGGAAAGGACTTCGGACTCTTAACACGTGGTTGTTCCCGATCTCAGTGTTGTGGCCTCACACCTATAGACCTAGGGATAGAATCTTTTAAGGTACAACCCATTCCACAGATGTGACAACTCTACGCCCTCAGCATTGACTAAGCGGTAGGCATTTCCGGGATACACTTCTCTCACGACATACGGACCTTCCCAATTTGGTTGCAATTTAGACCTTGGACCTCCAGGTTTGATAAAATATGTTCAAGACCATATCACCCTCTTGAAATTTCTGTTCAATTACCTTCTTTTCAAAAGACCTTGAGATTCGCCTTTGATATGAGAGCACGTGATCGGCTGCCATAAGTCGTCTTTCATCTAGGAGTTCCAATTGGACTAGTAACGCCTCTCGACGTTCATCAAGATTAAGTTCCTTATCTAATTGGACTCTTAGTGAAGGGATCAAGATCTCGTATAGAACTACCGCCTCCATCCCATAAATGAGAGCATACGGGGTTTGCCCCGTGGGAGTACGGACGGAGGTACGATAGGCCCATAGAGCCTCTATTAGCTTTTCCGACCAATCGGCAAATTTATGCGATTCACAAGTTTTCTTCAAGATTTTAAGAAGGGTTTTATTTGTTGCTTCAGCTTGGCCATTGCCTTGTGGGTAATATGGAGATGAATGATGTAGAGTGATACTGTATTTCTTACAGAGGTCCTGAAGTTCTTGTGAGATGAATTGTGGCCCGTTGTCTGTGACGATGCTGCTTGGCACTCCGAACTGCGAGATGATATTCTTCATGATAAAACGGCACACTGTGGATGCTTTGATTTCTGCAAACGCTTCTGCTTCTGCCCACTTGGTGTAATACTCAGTTGCTATTAGGATGAAGGATTTTTGTTTGGTTTGAGCATTAGGATCACCAAGGGGGCCAACAATATCAAAAGCCCACATGGAGAATGGCCAAGGTGTGGAGAGTGGATGGAGTGAAGATGAAGGAGCATGGATCTTATCAGCATGGAGTTGACACTTGACACACCTACGAACGTAGATGGCACAGTCTTCTTCTAGGTTTGGCCAGTAATAGCCCTGCCTAATGATCTTCTTAGCAGGCATTTGACTGTTGACATGTCCTCCGCATTCACTAGCATAGGCTCCTTCCACCACTCTCCAAGCTTCGTCATCATTAGACATCTCAGAAGAACTCCATTAAGAGCCCTGCCTGTACAAGACTTCTCCAACAACTGTGTATCTTAAGGCGGCTCTTCTTATGGCCTTGCGATCCTCCGCATTTTCCCTTTCAGGATACAACCCATCCTTACAGTATTGCTCAATCTCAAAGTACCACGGCAACTCTTCTTCATCTAAGATTTCCTCAAGCTCTGCTAGCATGACTTGCTGCGCTCCTCTCTTCTTAGCCCTCTCTTCTAAGGTTGTCCTAAGGTTGTTGAACCAAGGATCTTGGATAGATGGAACATCGAGCCTTTGGACGACGATTATCTCGGTCCGGTGGCTCAGAGGGAAGGATAGAGATGAAGCTAGTGACGCCAGAGCGTCGGCCAGGATATTTTGTGAGCGAGGAGTATGGACATAGATAAGCTTGCGGAACTGCCTTGCCAACAACGTGACCAAATCTTGATATGGTTTAAGCTTTGGATCACAAGTGCGGTAAGTTGAGAGCACCTGCCGCAGGACAAGCTGAGAGTCCCCTATGATTCTAAGGTGGGATGCACCTAAGATATAAGAGCGCTTGAGACCAGCGAGGAGAGCTTCATACTCAGACATGTTATTAGTGGCGGAAAAGGTGAGCTGGATAGCGATGGGGATGGTAATACCCTCCGAGGTAAGCAGCACGGCTCCAATGCCCCGTCTCTGAGAGTTGAGCGCACCATCAAAATGAAGGGACCAGAAGGGATCTTTGGAGATGACCGAGAGCTCTTCATCGGGAAACTCCTCTTGGACGGAATCGTTGTGAGGGAGTGGCAAATGGGCAAGGTGCTCAGCAATGACATATCCTTTGATGGCCTTTTGGACCACAAAAGAAATGTCAAACTGTGAGTGGAAGCTCTGCCAGCGTGCAAGCCGATCAGAGAGGACGGGTTTTTCCAAAGGTACCTGAGTGGATCCATCCTCGAGATGAGCCTGACCTCGTGGGCAAGAAAGTAATGCTTGAGTTTCTGAACCACCCAGACAAGCGCGGCACAGGTTTTGTCTGCGGTGGTGTACTTGGATTCAGCGGTGTTGAAAAGCCTGGAAAGATAGTATGCTGCTCTTTCTTTTCCAGATTCATCGTGTTGCTCAAGGACAGCACCTAGGGAATCTTCAATGACTGAGAGATATAGGATTAGTGGTTTCCCGGGTACCAGAGGCTGCAAAATAGGGGGATTCATGAGATACCTCTTCAAGTCATCAAAGGCTGCTCGACACTTATCATTCCATTCGAACTTTGCCCCTCCTTTCAAGAGATCATAGAACGGGCGGCATCTTTGTGAATGCTTTGATATAAATCTTCTAATGAACTGTAAACGTCCGATCAAACCTCTTAGCTGTGAGATATTCTTTGGAGGCGGCATTTCCGCTATAGCCTTGGACTTATTTAGATCTATCTCAATACTCCGCTTGCTAACTATGAACCCTAGCAACTTCCCTGATGATACCCCGAACACACATTTCTTCGGATTCATTCTCAGTTTGTACTCCCTTGACCTTTGCAGCACCTTGGCGAGGATTTCAGGGTGTTCTCTCCTGGTTCTTGACTTCACCAAGATGTCATCCACGTATACTTCTACATAGACATGCATCATATCGTGGAAGATGGCCATCATCTCCCTTTGATAAGTAGCCCCAGCATTCTTTAGCCCAAACGGCATGACTACATAGCAGTACGTTCCCCAGGGCGTGGTGAAGGATGTTTTCTCTTGATTTTCAGGAGCTAGACGGATTTGGTTGTAGCATGAATATCCATCCATGAATGAAAGGGTCTCATACCCAGCAGTGTTATCAATTAGCACATCAATGTGAGGAAGCGGGAAGTCGTCCTTTGGACATGCCCTATTTAAGTCTCTGAAGTTAATACAGATTATGACCCCTTCCATCCTTCTTCATGACTGGGACTATGTTCGCCACCCAATTCGGATAAAGTACTACCCTGATGAATCTAGCCTTATGGAGTTTGTCTACTTCGTCTTTCATCTTCAGGGCCATAAGTGGGTGGAACCTTCTCAGTCTTTGCTTTATGGCCTTTGCCCCTTCTCTCAATACAAGTCGGTGCTCCACTAGTGAGGGGTCTAGACCAGGCATGTCCTCATATGACCAGGCAAATGTGTCTTTATATTCCCTCAGAATTTGCACCAGTTCCTCTTCTTCATCGAGAGGGAGGTTCGCTGAAATTATCACAATCCTGTGATCTTCTTCTGTTCCAAGGTTGACTTCCTTAGTAGGTTCATCCACTGCCGTTGTGGGTTCATTGAATCTCCTTACGCCACTAGTGTACTTATCGGAAGCGTCATCTACTTCGCTATCTTCTTCATCAATCGGGTCCTCATCATTCATGATCTCATAGATGCCAAATCCGTCATCTATGAACACTTCATCTTGCACTATCTCTTCTTTCAACACCAGCGCTTATTTTGTGATCTCCTCTATTAATAATAGTGTCTGACATCGCCGAGCTAACTCTTGAAGGTATCTTCGGGGAATAACCTTGCGTCGTTGCTTCCTAGGGTGACGTTTGGACTTGGTAGGTGCTTGGTTGACCTGATTCCCTATCCTAGACTCACCTAGACTAAGACTAGACTCTTCTAACCTAGACGACTCTTCCTGACTAGACGACTCTACAAGACTGGTGGAGGACATGGTGTCCTTGAAAAGGATGGCCCCTAATGAAGGAGCAAGAGGCGAAGCCCCAGTTGAGGGGTGCCCCTGATCAGGAGGGTGAAAGAGGTATGTCGGCTCCTCGACCTCAATATGCATTTGAAAATTGTCATTTTTTTTTTGGAGATCGGTGTAGAGCATGCAGCATGAGAGAGTGACCTCGTGGTCGCTCGGATCGGATTGCAGAGCAAAAAGGACTGAAGGTGGGAGATCAGGAGTAAGAATGTTGTGCGCAGATGCTAGGAGTTGGGGCGACAGCTGAATGAGTAGGGGAGGAGATGAGGGGACATGACTGGGAAGGAGGGAGTTCAAGAGTGATGGATGGATGGCTAGGCATGTGCCCCTCCACAGTTCTTCTACTGTCCTTCCCTCCTCATAGGGGATGTCTGGCTCCCCCACATCTATGGTTTCATTCATCAACTGCCTCTTGGATGCGATGGATGTGGGCGGATCAAGCAGTTCTGCTGCAACTGGAGGCCATGTTCTCTCTTCTTCCTAGAACAGACGGCTGAAGGCTATGGTAATATCTTCTATGTCAACCAGCGGTACCATTCAGCCTCTGGGTCCCCTGTCTTCCTTCTCTTTCCTGGGCGGAGTGCCTCTAGCGCCCTATATGTGAGCAAAGGGACCATGTGCTGAGAGAAATTTCGGCCATGCACCTCATGTTGTGACAGCTCTGCCTCGACCACCACAGTGTTGTATCCTGGTTAGGTTGGACCTATAACAAAATGACACCAGAGTGTCCATGTGAGCGGTTCGCGGTCGGCCTTGAGAGTGGATGTACTAGATGACCATGGCTTGGACTTCTCCCTGTAACCAAGTCCCCATCGGCTTTTCATTACAATGTCCGGAATAGGCTTGACAATACCTTGCAGTCCTGCCCCTAGACCCTTGCCTTCTTCATATCCTAGCTTCATCATGATCTGCCACCCTTTAGTATTTAGTGGCTCCTTCCTTTTGACCGCGCTGACTTGTGCAAGACTGGGCTCTTGTTTGGAACGGAATGAGTAGCTCCAGGGGTAATTGATGTCAACGGGCTTGTTGGCGGGCCACACAACTGGGAGATGGGTGTCATGGATGGCATCGACTGAATGAGCAGTGGCTATGCTTTTGACTTTGATGATCCGTCCTTGGAAGGGGAATTTGAGACACTGATGTGCAGTGGACGGTACGGCTCCCAGTGCTTCTAACCATGGACGCCCCAGGATGGCCTTGAACATGGGGTCAATGTCGAGCACATAAAAGTCCACAGTGACAGCGAGCGGCCCCAGTTCAGCTTGCACAGTCACCATGCCGTGGCAAGATCTTCTAGAGTTGTCATAGGCGGCTATGGTGGTTGGCGTCGGTCTTAGCACCCCTTCTGACACGTAGCAGGCTCTCAGAGTGCTCAGTGGGCAGACGTTTATTGACACTCCAGTGTCGACCAACGCTGCCCCTACTGCTACATGGTTAATGCCGAGGGTCACACAGAGTAGGAGTCTCCTGGTTTCTGGGGGTGCTAGCTCATTCTCAGCAAATGTGATGGCTGGCCCACGAGTCACCATGGCCAACGCACTTGGCAGCTTGTCGGCAAGCATATCTTCATTCACCACTACCCTCTGTAATAAATTTCTCAATGATTCTTGGTGCTCCTTGGATTTCTTTATCAACTCCAGTATGGAGATCTTGGTTGGCACATGATCAAGATGCTTGAGGATATCGTAGTGTGTCCCAAGTAATGGCTCAATCACCCCCTCATCTTGTGGTTGCTGCTGAGGTTGTTGCAGGACCTGTTGGGGGTTGCTCTGGCTAGTGGAGGTAGTAGAGATAGGCAGATACGGGCGACGGAAGACTCGTCCGCTCCGCAGGGCGGTTGGTTGGGTGGCGGTTTGTCTATTGGAGGATAGGGTGGCGGTGGACGGTTGATCCAGCCCAGGTGGTGGCAGGATGATGGGCGTGGTAGTGGATATGACAGATGGTGGTGGTATGGAGACAGGTGGAGCGAGGGTATGATAGGTGGTAGGACAACAGATGGTCTAGCGACTGGCGTGGGTGTTGAACCGAAGGGCAGTATGACGGCGTTGGCCAAGGAGACTAGGGGCACTACAAGAATAAAACAGTTTAGCTACGGACACAAATTGTAGCTATTCCGTAGCTAATCCGTAGCTAACAGATTTAGCTACGGATTAGCTACGGAATAGCTATAGATTGTGTCTGTAGCTAATTTCTGGCCGCTAATTCGCTACAACTGATTTCGCTAGCTAATCCGTAGCTAAATTGCTACGGATTAGCTGCAGATATAGCTGTAGCTAATCTGTCGTTAATTAGCTACAGATTAGCTACGGATAATTCCATAGTTAATCCGTAGTTAAATTTAGCGACGGATTAAATGTTCAATTATCCATAGCTAATCCGCAGCTAATTAGCTACGGATTAGCTACAGAAATGTTACAACTGATGAACGAAATGTTTTGTAGCTAAGCCGTAGCTAATTAGCTATGACTTAGCTACAAAAAATTCCGTAGCAAATCTGTAGCTAATTAGCTACAACAATTTCTGTAGCAAATCCGTAGCTAAACCAAAATCACAGGAAAAAAAATTAATTCTAAAAATGGCTTTTCTCACAAATTTTGTACAAGTACCTGTAAATCTACTCATTCATTCAATAGTATAAACCTGCTCATTCAATCAATAGTATTTATAAACCTGCTCATTCATTCAATAGTATAAACCTGCTCATTCAATCAATAGTACTTGTAAACATGCTCATTCAATCAATAGTACTTGTAAACCTGCTCATTCATTCAATAGTATAAACCTGCTCATTCAATCAATAGTACTTGTAAACCTGCTCATTCATTCAATAGTATAAACCTGCTCATTCAATCAATAATACCAAACCTACTCATTCATTCAATAGTACTTGTAAACCTGCTCATAGATATATCACACAAATAAAAACATAAATCCACACTTACATCTAATGTCTCATTAGAAAGTTAACAACAAAAGTAAGATTGTTTTCTAAACTATAAAATGATAATAACAACACGCTCCTAGTCATCCTGAATACGAGGATCCTCATCATCGTCTCTCACGACCCTCTCAACCTGCTCAATAGTAGGATCACGAAGAGGAGGAACCTGTAAATAAAAAATAGAAACAATAGTTATTACACAAACATGTAAATAATCATAATAAGATAAAGAAAAATTAAATATATACATACATGGCTAGCACCAGAAGAAGCCACACTAGCAGGCGATCTAAGACTAACACCCATAGTTTGTAAAGTGGGGACCAGGGTCTGTGTTAACCAAGTATTTAATGCATCAAAAACGACCTCACGAACTTGGTCGTTGGGTAGTGTGCTACTATGAGGTGGAGTCGTCGCGATAGTGGAGTCATGTGAGTCCTGAGAGGAGCTGATGACTCGACCGGCATCTAAACCGCTCCCAAATCCAAATACTCGACCTTTCTTGGGTTGGCCAGTTGCGGCCAACCAAGCCATGGCATCAAACTCAGGATGTTGAGTGGAGTCACCGCCATGTCTGTCTGCCATATGTTCTGCATACATCTCCTACAAAATATTAAAATTTTAATTAATTAATAATCTAAAATATACATAGACATTGAAGAATGTTCAATATATAAGTTGTAGAAAATAAATACATACCATCACCTCTTTCGCTTTTTCTGAAACAAAATCACCTGTGTTTTTCTTTCGATGTGTGTGCTCAAATAACTCCTTGTAAGACACAGAGCCGCCTTTTTCTTTCTCCTACAAATTTAAATATAACAAGAATATTAGTTTAAATAGTATGAATATAATAAAGATTAAACATATGAGGTTTTACCATTTTCCTTTTTTGTCTCCCAAAACTTATAGAGCCACTGGTATGCAAAGTCGCTTCAGGCATTTTAGTCCGATTTTCTGTAGCAACCCTGGAGCGATGTCGAAAGTCCTCCGTCGCCCACTTGTCACACATGGCGTCCCAGTAATCTCTCCTGATAGCGGGTGGGCCGCGACCTTTCCACATTAGGGGATCATCAAAATTTCCAGATGCTTTCTTTGCTGCTGCCTTATGCTTATTAAGATAATCAGTGAACCGATTGGCAGCAATTTTATTCCATGTAGTCCTTGCATCTGCCACCTCCCTCTCAGTCGCAAAATGGTGAGAAGTCTGTATACAATTGAACAAAGTTATGTTACAAAAGATCATGCCATTCAAAAAAAGTAGTAAAGTACATGATAATAACTTCACATAATAGACTCTACCAAAAATGTCTGGAATAAGTTGTCCAAGACCTCCCTTGGGTACTCCTTCCATTGTGCAATTGGCCCGGGGAGATACTGAAGTAATGCCTTTGTAATGCTTCGAGTCACGTCTTGTGGCTCAAACTTCATCCTGCATAATAGAAAATTTTCATTTTGATAAAAAAATAATCAAATGCATATATGAGATAGAAATGAATAAATTAAACTAAATACTTACGGTCTACCATCACTATAGATAAGTGCAATCAACCGTCTACCATTACTCTCTGAGGGACCACTGTCAAGATGGTCGACTACGGGGGGATGGGATCCTGCAAATGATATGATTAGATATGTATATCTGCAACAAATATAGTTAATTAATATACCTGAAGGCACAACTGGAGGCGAAGATGAAGGCTGTGCTGGAGGCGAAGGCAAAGGTTGGGCACCTGCAAGTGATTTGATTATACATCTATAATTGAAATGAATAAAATTAAAATGCATACCTGAAGGCACAACTGGAGGCAAAGGTGAAGGTAGAGACTCTGATTGGGATCCTGCAAGTGATTTTATTACACATCGATAATTACAATAAATAAAATTAAATTGTTTACCTGAAGGCACAACTGTAGCCGGAGACATAGGTGAAGGTGAAGGCGAAGGTTGTGCTGAAGGCGGAAGTGGTGGTGGAGGTTGATTATCGGACTGAGATCCTATAATTGTCGATAAATAAAATTACAGTTGTTTATTACATTATATTAATGAAGAAGTATACAACATATATTTCTACCTGTCCCTCTACCTATATTGCCTTGACCAATAGTCTGAGACCCTGTAGAGAAAATGGTTAAAATCACTTGTTACATTAAATTAACTAAGAAGTTAATATATAGTAGACAACATATACATGTACCTGTCCTGGTACCTAAGATGCCTCGACTACCTCGACGTCCACGAACCATATTCTGTTGAATAATTCAATTGTTGATTTAAGACAAAGTAAAGTGCTAAAAGAAGTTGATTACACAAAAAGAAATTGATTGCATAAAAAATAGTTGATTGTATAAAAAGAAGCAACGTACAAGAAGGCAATTACTCAGAAGTGGCCATCTCATCCTCATTTTCAGATGTACAAAAATCTAATTCATTTTCATCATCGTCCTCATCAGTTGTACTTTTGCTTAGAAATTCTTCTTCCTCTTCTTCCTCATCTTCCTCCTCTTCTTGTTGATAAACTTCGGGTCCACTTGTTATGTCATTTACCTCGACTTCTTCCATTTCCATGTCATTACACAGTCGAATATCATCTTGCAGTTCAATCATACCCCCGTGACCATGACTGAAGTCATCTATATCATCTAATTGGAAGAATTCATCATTGCAATGTCCATGATCCTCTTCTACCTCGTAATCAGGAAACAACCTAGGTTTAACCTTGCAAACTGCCCACAATTCAGACCTGGTTGTTGTTCTTGTATTGGGATATGCTGTAAAATATACTTGTTGGGCTTGTGCTGCCATTATAAACGGCTCATATGTCCCCAACTTTGACTTATGCTTTATATCTACGATGCCAGACATCTTATCTATTTTTGTGGTTGTGGGATCAAACCAATGGCACTTAAATAATGTGACTGTGTTATCTATGCCCAGATAGGTTACCTCCAATACCTCCTCAAGGATTCCATAATAGTCAAGTTCACTCTCAGCATAGGTACTACCTTTCACACACACCCCACTGTTCATGGTCGACTTATGTAGTCCATAATCTTTTGTGTGAAATCGATAACCATTAACCATATAACCACCGTAACATTGTACAACCTTTGTCGGACCATAGCTTAATTCACGTACTCGTGTGTTAGACACATCCCCTTCTCGAACCTATAACAAAGGAGTTAGTAATTTAGATAATATTATAGAAGGTTTATAATATACAAATTGCCACCATGCTTACCAATGTCTTCAACCAAGTAGAAAAATTCTTCTCACGTTCATTATCATACTGTGCATCATTAAGGTTGGGAAATTGTCGTTTCATCTCTATATCAAATTGTCTACAAATGATTTAAAATTAATGATTCACAATTAAAATTGAGCTATATATAAACAACTAATTGCACTTACTCAATGTATGGTTCTATCTCAGGACAATTTAAAAGGACATATATCTCTACGGCATCTTGCTCCCGATCATCCAAAAACCGTGATGTATGACTACCAAATGCACGTCCTGGATGTCGGAATATGGACAACTGATCCGCTGCACCAACTTGTCCCCCATCATCATTACGAGGTGGCCGAGTATGTCGAGTTTGAACATGAGGCTCAAAATACATGGAAGAAAAATTTGAGATCTCTTCTAAGATGTACGCCTCACAAATTGAACCCTCCACGCTCGCTTTATTTCGAACCTTCTTCTTAAGATCAAACATACATCTGTCAAAGTAGATTACATTAATTACTCTGAAAGAGATATGTAATAAAAAATACAACAAATATATATACCTTTCAAAAGGATACATCCAACGATATTGCACAGGACCACCAACTCGAACTTCGTAGGGTAAATGTATTATTAAGTGTTCCATGGAGTCAAAAAACGCTGGTGGGAATATCTTCTCTAGCTGACATATTGTATTGGCCACAGACTCTTCCAAACTCCGCACCTCATCCAAAAGTACTTCTGATGCACACAATGTTCTGAAGAATCGACTTAGCTTAGTCAGGGCAGCCCATATAGGTTTGTCAAGCAAGTCACGGAATGCTATGGGAATCAAGCGTTGCATGAATATGTGACAGTCGTGGCTCTTCATACCATACAATCGTCCATCATCTACATTAACAGAACGAGCAATGTTAGACACATATCCATCTGGAAATCTCAAACGTTGCAACCACTGACATATCTCCTTAATTTGCTCTGCTCCAAGGACATAAGCTGCTCTTGGTTTGAACACTTTGCCATTAAGCTCTTGTAGCTCCAACTCTGCCCTTCTACAAATCAATTGTAAGTCCATTCTAGCCTTCACAGTGTCCTTTGATTTTCCTTTTACATTCATAATAGTATTAAACACATTATCAAACACATTTTTCTCTACATGCATGACATCTAAATTGTGTCGAATTAATAGTGTTGACCAGTATGGCAGTTCCCAAAATATAGATTTCTTCACCCAATTGTGATCCTTTCCAAATCCAAAAAATGGTTGAGAACTCCGTCCATCTTTCACCCCATCTGGAAAGTGCTGCAGTCGTCTCTGTATCTCGATGCCACTCAATCGTACGGGTGGATCCTCTCTCTCGACTATGCCCTTTCGAAATGCATTCCTTTGACGTCGAAATGGATGGTCATTGGGTAAAAAACGACGGTGGCAATCAAACCACATGGCTTCCTACTATGAGTCAATCTAAACGACTTTGTATCCTCCATACAGTATGGACATGCCAACTTTCCATGTGTACTCCAACCAGACAACATACCATATGCCGGAAAGTCACTGATCGTCCAAATCACAACTGCCCTCATATTGAAATTTTGTTTTTGATATGCATCATAGGTGAGGACTCCTACGTTCCACAACATCTTCAATTCATCAACCAACGGCCTTAAATATACATCCAAATTTTGGCTTGGTGACTTTGGCCCTGGAATGAGTAAAGACAAAAAAAGATGAGGACGCTTCATACACATACTTGGTGGAAGGTTGTATGGGGTCACAAACACCGGCCAACAAGAGTAAGGGCTTGTTCTGTTCCCAAATGGGTTGAATCCATCTGTACAAAGCCCAAGTCTCACATTTCTCACCTCCTTTGCAAAACTCGAGTGATTACGATCAAAATGGATCCAAGCTTCAGCATCTGCAGGATGTATGATTTTATCTTCATCACGGTGAACTCTGTTTGCATGCCACCTCATATGTCTAGCGGTCTTAGATGACATATATAGCCGTTGCAGTCTTGGTGAAATGGGAAAGTAGCGAAGTGACTTGTAAGGAACTTCTTTTGCCTTCGTACCAGCAGCCCCACCTCTCTTTGGCTTAAAACGAGGATGACCACAAATTGAACATGATCTGCTATTAATCTCATCCTTATAATATAACATGCAGTGGTTTGGACATGCATCTATTCTTTCATAACCCAATCCCAGCTCTTTGACCATCCGCCTTGCACGATATAAATTTTCCGGTAACTTCTCTGTTTTTGGCAACATACCCTTCATGATTGAGCACATACGATCAAAACAAGATTCACTCATGTTATATTCAGACTTTAGATTCAATAATTGCAGTACTGCAGATAAAACTGTATGGCTCTCACATCCATCCCACAATGGATGATCAGCATCCCTAAGTAAGTTGTAAAATCTACTAGCTGATTCATTTGGTGCTTCCTCATTGGCAACTCCCGTAGCATCGAAGTTCATATCCATATTAACTCCAAGGCCAGCAGCATCAGAAACCATATTAACATAAGGATTGTCTTCGACCTCCTCACCTATTATTCTTGTACTTTCCCAGAACGGTTCACCATGCACAGTCCAGTTCATATAACCACCAACAAAGCCCCTTGTATATAGATGATGAGTCACATCATATGGATCATGGAAGCGATTATTCTGACATACTGCACAAGGGCAACGAATACGGCCTTCTGGGTCTACTGTGTTTACATTTTGAAGTGCAAATTCAATGAATCCATCAACACCATCTCTAAATTCCCTCGATATTTCTTTGTCGACTATCCTATGATACATCCACTCACGATTTGCAGACATTCTTCCTGTAAATTAAATGAAAATACATAACATGCATCACATGAACAAGCATCTAAAACATAAGTAACTGGTTTACTAATACTAATTCATGACACAAAATTTGACACCAACAAACAAGAATATACCACATCATCATTTGACAGACAAAAACATAAAATGCTAATAAATAAAACACCAAACCTCTCTCTCTCACTCAGATTCACATACGGAACAGACTGATTGCCTTGTTTTTCTTGGTGGTGTTCGGTGGAACTATAATTTAATTGCCAGTGATGCATATCATTATGCACGTACTACCCGATATAGAGGTGACCAGTCATATACACACTGAGGCAAAACGTGTTTGCTCTTCCTAGCTCGTAGTTGATCCGCATTTTTGTATTAGCCCAATACCCCTTCCCTCAATCTGTGTTTTCTATCTTACGCTTTCTTCCCCTTAAAAATTTCATCCGTAGTATCCTTTCTTTCACGCCTATGGATCAAGGATGAAGTAATTTCTCTGCGTTATCTTTCACGAACTCTCCAGAGTTCTGACGACAACAACTATTACTGAGATCCTTCCTGCATCAATATTCTACGGGGAAACGAGCTTGCTTGCGAACCAGTCTCCTGATCACATTGCTCTCTGTCCAAATAATCCGTGTAGATCTAGTTCATTTAGTTGTTTTGCCCAAAATCCAAGTTGCGGTGCCTGCTGCTGCTGTGGTCTGCTCCCATCACTTATTTTGAGAATTTAATATGTTTTTAACAAGCCTGATGATTGTTTCATTTGCAAGAACAGAGATTTGAAAGATGCCCTCTGTTGAAGCCTGGCCAAAACTGGCAGGGCTCCATTGGGCATCTAATGTGATCAGCTCTTCCTGTTTATGAAGGCTTGACATACATGCAAGGTCGATGGGCCTACGATGGTTCTTTTTCCATCATTTTTGTAGTCATTTGTTCATAGCAGGCTTGACCCATGTAATGTACATGTTGGAAGAACAGAAAACTTGCATACTAGATTCAGAGACTATGTGTGACCATAAATCTAAAATCACTAGCTCCTTTTCGTCGGAGAATCTCCACAGATCACAGATCATGAGTTCAGACCGGAGTCGGGTATGATTTTAACGAGACAAAATCTAGAGGCGAAATCTTTGACAAAGCTTACATTTAAGAGAGAGAAATGTGCCACACCTACCCTCTCCACTTCACTGTGCGATGAAGTCCTTCACGGCGTCCTCCGCAGGCAAAACCCCAATGTCCTCCGCGCAGCAGCTCCCGTGCCTCCTTCGCGCAGGCGAAATGAAACCCCAGCGCTCCTCCGCGCAGCAGCTCTCGCGCCTCCTTCGCGCAGGCGAAATGAAACCCCAGCGCTCCTCCGCGCAGCAGCTCCCGCGCAGGCGAAAGCCCAGCGCTCCTCCGCGCAGCAGCTCCCGCGCAGGCGAAACCCCAGCGCTCCTCCGCGCAGCAGCTCCCGCGCCTCCTCCGCGCAGGCGAAATGACCCAGCGCAGAACCTCCCACGCCTCCTCCGCACAACCGGCGAAACCTAGAGAAAAGGGCAAAAATAAGCAGGCGCCAAAGCTCCCACTCCTCCTGCGCAAACAAAACCGATTAAAGGTGAAAATGGAAGGGGGCGGAGCAAGCTTTAATATTATGTGTTATTAAAATATTTTTTTATTTATATTATGTATTAATTATATTAAAATTTGAAATGTTGTATTAGGAAAGAAAATTTTAATGGCTAATATTTATTTAATTAATATAAATTTATAAATATAAATAAATAAATATTATATATAGAAGTATATACATATTTTAATATACATTAAAATATATAACATTCTAAATATATACATATGTGTAACTATATAAATATACATAAGTATGTATTTACATATATATACATATTTATCTACTTATAAATTTATACATATACATACATATATATATATATATTATAATGTTATATATCAAAATACTAATATAAATATAGTACTTCATACTTGTATACTATTATACTTATACACTATATATATATACTTGTAAGTATATATTTATACATTGTATATATTTATGCACATATATACTCACACTACTACATATATACTTTAACGTCAATACTACATACACATAAATAAATATATATTATGTATGTACACTTATATAATTATATACATGTATATACTCATATACTATATATATATACATAATGGATATACTTATATACTATATATATATACTTGTAAGTATATATTTATACATTGTATATATTTATGCACATATATACTCACACTACTACATATATACTTTAACGTAAATACTACATACACATAAATAAATATATATTATGTATGTACACTTATATAATTATATACATGTATATACTCATATACTATATATATATACATAATATATATACATACATGTGTATACTTATATATATATATACATAATATATATATTCATTGTATGATAATGTATATACTAATGCATATATATATATATAAGTATGTATAAATATATACAACAATATATATATATCTAATTAGCTACAAAAACTTTTCATAGCTCATTCCGTAGCGTATTAGTTATAGATTAGCGATGGAATTATTTTATTCTGAATTCATAACTAATTAACTATGGATTTAGCTATGGATATTGATTTAGTTGTTGATCCGTAGTTAATCAACTATGACTTTAGCTATGGATTTTTTTTGTAGCTGATCCGTAGTTAATTAGCTACGACTTTAGCTATGGAATATTTTCGTAGCTGATCCGTAGCTAATTAGCTACGGATCGAGCTGCGGATTGATTCCATAGCTGCGTCGTAGCTAAATAGCTACGGATTAGCGACAGATTATTTTCATAGCAAATCTGTAGCTAATGTATCGATTTTGCGACGACATTTTATCTGTCGCTAATCCGCAGCTAATTAGCTACAGATTAGCTACAAAGATTTCCGTAGCTAAATTTCGTAGCTAAACTGTATTATTCTTGTGGTGGGGGGGATTGATTGGGGAGCCTTGTTGGCTGATTGTATTGTTTGGGATTGTTGGGGATACTGGTGGTTAATGGCCATCATCTGCTGAACATCGAGTTCATCATCGTACATCCAGTTCGCTTGAGGAGGGGGGTTGTGGACGATAGGATTCACTTGGGCTGGGTGCTGTGGCGGGTTAGGAGCTGGTGGATGGTTTGGCAAGGGGTTGTGGACAATGCCTAGGTTCTGCAACGGCTGTTGTTGCTGTTGTTGAGGGGTGGTTGGCGCTGCTGCCTCTGCTGCTATTGCTGCCTCTGCCTTTCTTTGATATCTCCGATCACTTACCGGAGGGCTGTCCAGTCTAGTCTGTTCTGCTTATGCAAGTCATATACTAGATCTTTGAAAGTGAAGCACTGCTTAATGGTGTGACCCGACTGCCGGTGGAACACGCAGTACCTTGTTTGGTCCACACTTGGGTTTAATGGCTTTTCCGGAGGAAGTCTGATAGCATCTGTGAAGACCAAGGCCAAGAAGATATCGGAGAGTGTCTCCGGAAGTGGTGGGTATTGGGTTCTCCTTGGACCTAAGGGACGCCTTTGTTGGTAGCCATCGGGAGGTGGTACTTGGTTGTATCGGGGCTGCTGGCCTTGTGGAGGGTTGGTGGGATTCGGACCCTAGGCAGTATAGGGTTGGCGATTTTGGTTCTGGCTGGCAAGGTTGAATGCACTCACTTGCTCATTTACTTGGACACCCTCGGTGACGGGCCCCTGAGGCTTTCTTTGGAAGCGGGACTTCTGGGGTTCGAACATGGAATGAATGGGGGAGTCTTTGAGCTGGGTTTGGATAAACCGGGCCCGACTGTAGAGTTGGTGCATGGTGGTGATATCATTCATTGCTAGGATGTTTCTATAGGCAGGGGTTGCATTAGCAATGATGATTTTGACCTTTTCTCCCTCCGGAAGGTACCCTGGGACTCGTGTGGCCATCTGCCTCCACCTGTCGGCATATGTGGCAAACTCTTCATCCGACTTCATCTTTTCTGCCATGAGGTCCGTGAGAGAATATTCTGGCCCAACCCGGTCTTGGAACTGTTCAAGGAATTTTGCTTTCACTGTAGCGAAGTCCTCGGCATCCTCGGGTAGCAAAGGGTAGAACCAATCTAGTGCAGGCCCGTCCAGTGACCGGCGGAACAGATATGCCATCAAGCGGCAGTCATGCTGGTAAGGTGTGGACTCATAGATGAAATCCTTGATGTGAATGCATGGATTGCCAGAGCCACTGTACTTGCAGTACTTTGGCAATTCGGATGGAAAGGGGACCCATAGGCCATTGAAATTAGGCATGTGGACATCATGGTGTTGCCTAGGGTCAACTTGCTTTCGAAGCTCTTGGAGTTCCTTCTTAATGGATGCCCACTCAGACAACATGTCGGGAGCGGCAGATGGTTGAGCATATAAAGAGGAGGTACGGGATGCTGGCCTGGTGCGTGGCTCAGGAGGATGGGGTGAATAGCAAGGATGGTACGGGGGAAACCGAGGCCTTGACTCGTGTGGACGGTAATGCTCATATTTAAAGGGAGTGAATCGAATGGCCCTTGGACGGTATTGTCGGCTTGTCCTGCGACGACATGGGGGTCGAAGGTAGAGGCCATGGGGCGTGAGGTGCCTGCTCAGGGTGAGGGTGATGAGACGGTCTTTCCTTTGAGCGCCGTCATGAGATTCTGGATTTGGGATTGATCAAGCTGAGGAATTAGGCGCATGAGTTGGGCAGCTTGATCACCTGCTTGAGGGGAGTGAATGATTTGCGATGGGCCACTGTCATCATGATGATGACTCTCACTGGCATGGATTGTGGAGACCCAAGGGCGGGTCGACTCCTCGAAGAGATCATGAGGGAGGGATTCCTCGTAGTTTTAGGAAGTATAGAAGGCAGTGTCCTGATTCTCATCGTAGAATGGGTTCAGATAGGACTCCATATTTGGAAAGTGGGCGCACCAAGATGGGAAAGCCTGTCCGGACTTAAGAAAGAGCCTAACCTAGACGGACACCTAGTTTCCTAAACAGACAATCCTATGCAAACAAAAGAAAGGGAAAACGTCTCACCCAAAGCAAGCAGTTGGCAATGATGATGGTTTCTTTTATTTGGTTCAAGTTTGCCTTTTAATGAGTTGATTTTTTTTAGCAAGTTCTCTCAAAAGGAAGGTTTCTTAAAGGGAGAAGGCTTCCAACTTCGGGTTTGACTAGGATTTCTCACGAACTCACCAATGAATGGATCCTAAATCTTGGTGGCAACAGGTACAACCAGCCCGGCGGCCGTGTGGGAATCCATGGTCAGCGGGGACTTACGGAGGCCCTCAAGCGAGTGCTCTAGTCGGACACAAGGAATATGTGGCCGAGAGAGCGGGCGTCGCTGAGGAGGACAACCTAAACTACAATATGAAAAGATGTATGCTCGCCCTATGTGCACCGGAGTGCATGCAAAACTAACCTAAGACTAGCAAAATAGAAATCGGGCCGACCTGCTCTCAGAAGAGGAAGGCGACAGTCTTCCTGTCGCGACCAAGATCGCGACATGAATCTTGTCGCGTTCCTTTTCACAGTGGATGGACAACAGATCGGACCTGATTATGCATGAAAATTCAAGCAATCCTATAGCATGGAGGACTGACAGACTCTCAGAAGCATGGAACAGGCATGAAACACGTCAAAAATATGGATGGAATATCTGAACTAAGCCCAAAACACAGAAAGAGATGGAATCAGAAGCACTGACCTGATCGCGACGATTGCCTTGTCGCCTTGCAAATAACGACGCTGCCAGCGTCGCCTTCCAACCCAACACTCAGGACCTCAGAATAAGATTAACAAATGGACGGGCAGATAACTCATACCTGATCGCGACTCGCTTCCGGTCATCTTCTTTATCGCGACGCCTTCAGCGTCGCCTTCCGCACCAATACAGCAGAACACAGAATAACAATAAAAACGGACTGGCAGAACTGACCTGATCACGACGCACTTCCTGTCGCCCTCTTGGTCGCGACGCCTTCGAAGTCGCTTTTCACAACCCGTGCAGCAAGACACCAACCTGAATCAAAAACCAATGGACTGACAGGACTCACCGTATCGCGACGCCATCATTGTCGTCTTCTTGATCGCGACTGTCTGAACGTCGCCTTATCTCCCAGTGAAGCAGAACTCAAGAAAGCAGTTGAAGTAAATAAAAAACGGGAAACTTAAGGAAGAACCACACACGTGGACGACTAGAAAAGGCAGGGAAAGACAGAAACAAGCATGATGGGCACTAGTTGTCCCACCGTGATCGCCAAAAGGTGTAATCACGAGATTTGCTCCGCAAAAATATGATGAAAAGATAAGGAAAACTGACCGTGATCGCCACCAAAGTAGTTGCCAAGAGAATAGATGGGCGAATATGGGCTAACTACCTTGGAAAAGGAAGAGAAGGCAGAAGGTGTACCTGATTCCTGTGAACGCGACAAGATAGGGGCCGCTTTCTGTATACCTGAACGCGCCGGGCCGCCTGTCGTCTTCTAGGTCGCGACAGCAGGTTGGTCGCCTTCTGCTTCAGAGGATGAAGACTTGTGGGTTCTTTCCTTCCTGCTCCTCAGCCAGCCAAGGGGCAAGAGCCTCGTGCTGCTACTGTCTTTAGACACCTGCCAAGAACATTAAAACAACAAAAAACCCATTAAAAAGCTCGTTTGTGAAGAATCCATCCCAAAAACAAGAAAGAACATGAAATAACTTGGAGGGAACTCACGTGGGGTGGGGTTTTAACCCTTTTGGGTGATTAAAATAGGTGTGTGTGGAGTGTTCTAACGAAAATCTATGAAGAAAACTACTCTATGTATGCATGCATGAAGAGAAAATCGAAGGAAAAGGGGAGAGAGAAAGCATAGATAGGGAGAAATCGCCCTGGGGGGCACTTCCTGGTCGTCTGGAGGTGAAGGACCTTTCTGAGAACTTGGAGCTCTCTCGAGGATGAAGAAGTAGCCGCCGGTCTTGCCCTAAACGATGCTGTATGGAGAGACTTATACCCTGTTATTCCTGAACGGGCTGTAAGAGGAATAATGGGCAAGGGCTCGAGTTTTAGCAAGCATGCCCGCGCAAGGGCGATTGGATCTCAGAAAGGACCTTCTAAAGAAGGTCTCCTCAAAATTTGGAAGGATTTGGACGACTCTAGGGGGACTAAAAGTCAGAATATCCATGAATAGCAAGTGTCCAAGTCATGCTCGGAAAGGGTACGCTGCATGGAATCCAAAACGCGACGGGCTTGAGGTCGCTACCAAGATCACGATGCCTCGATACGTCGCCTTCCTTACAAGGAAAGCTTCTGAGCATTTTCTGATGATTTTTCAGGGAATAAAAATACCATTTATGAACGCGACGTATCGAGGTGTCGCCTTCTGAAGATCGATTCTGACTTAAAGGCAAATCGGTATATGGCCAGATAGCGATAATAAAGTCGTCGTTTTTATGAACAAGAACACGACAGAAAACCTATCGCCTTCAAGATCTTTCAGCATATGGCCATGCAAAGTGTCTGATCTCCTTGGGCGGGTATCTGATTGGCATACGGTTCGAAGCGTTGGACTCCAAACCCAGAGAGCTACGAGACAATGATGAAGAGTGGTTGAATTGACCAGGAAGAACCCACCAGGGTGATGAACTAATAGAAAATGATACCATGATCGGAAAAAGCCAGTTTGACGATGATGAGCCAATATGGGGCATCAATGATATGACAAGAAATTTGGCTCGACTTATAGGCCAGAAATGGTTGTCTATAATTATCTAATGACCCATCAAGAAAGTTGGGCATAGAAAAATCATTTGGACCTAGTTTAAGAATTTATGCGACTTATTGTCGTAATTAAGGAATAAGTCAGAGAACCCATTATTTTATGAGATAAGGTGGATTATAAATTAAAATAAATATCTGGGTAGACTTTAAATAATATGGGTTGATAGACCATTATGATAATTGGACCAATAGACAATCTTGGCCCATGAATAAATTTTCTAATAAAAGGATAATTAAAAATTCATTAAGTAAAGTAAGTACATGGGTTGTACAATTAATCTCACATGAGCTATTTGGCCAAGAGTAAGAGCCCAAATGATGAAGGTTAGAAATATTGGCATAAATAATATTAATTTGAATTGAAATAAGAAATTAATTGAATAAGTGTGATAAATAGATTTAAATAAGAATAAAGGGTGAATAAATAGAATTAAATCAATACCCATTAAGCTAAATTAATAATGGTTTTTACTAATGGTCCTAACATGAATGGTTGGGCCCAAATATGAAGAGCCCATCATGAGATGGGAAGTAATTAGGCTAAATTCATACCTAGAAATAGTAATAAATAGAAAATGGTAAGATAAAGACTAAATAGGATATAATTATCCTAAATAAGAGTCATCATCTCATCCTAACTCATTACCCACGAAATTAGACCTCTCATCTATCCTATTAGGTGGGATAATACAAGAAATAGGGAGATAATAGTGGAAATTCGGAGTTTGAAGAGGAGAGAAGAGTTTTAAGATTTTAGGACTCCTACACAAGCTATACACACCCGAATTTGGCCCTATCACCCCATAGATCGTTGCTGGAGCTCTAGGAGACGAGGGGAGAGGCTGAAGAACGAAGGAGAAGGAAGCTTGGACAAAGGGGATTTCATCTCGTTCTTCATCAAAACCCTAGGATTTTCTTATCAGCAAGAAAAGGTAGGCAATCTCTCAAGCTTAAATCATGTAAAAATTATGCTAGGTAGTCTTCATGGCTCTATTTCGTTCTTCCATGAGGGCGAATTAAATGCCCGAACTTCTGTTAACATGTTGTGCCTGAACCATCATGTTTGTGTTCAATCCTCGTTTGTACATGATCACATGCCCTAAAATAATTCTCATAAATACAACTTCCTGTTAGCTTTCAAACGCCCCTATTTTCCCTATTTTCCATCATGTATTCGTTGTTAATTAAATCGTTCTTCCATGACTGCGCATGTTTAGGTCACCGAAATACAACCTTGTTAAAGCATTCACAAACCTTGTCTGTTTCCTAATTACTCATGCCTGTTGATAGATCTATGAGTCTACTTTCATTTAAAACTAGTTTCATGATTTTTAAACTATCGTGCGATTTTATACGGATTTTTAAATATCATTGTATCACACTTTGGAGGGAAGGACTAAACCCAAAAAGGGAAAAACCCCTTTTCAGGGTCGGCCCGCACCTCTGAAGTCGCGACGGCCCGACCCGTCATGACCTCAGAGGGGTCACGGTTGGCCGGACCGTCGCGACATGAACGCGACGGCCCGCGCCGTCGCGTTCCCAATCCTCGAACCGGGCCAGGCCGGCCAGTTCGCCTGTCGCGCCAGACCGCTCCGTCGTGACCTGAATTACGACGAGAACCCCCGTCATGTTCTCTTGGCTATCGCGCTCGGACCCCCCGTCGCGACTTGATCGTGACGGGCACCCCCGTTGCATTTCTAGAATCTCTGCTAGAACTGTTAATTTACGCTCATATCCCTGTTGTTTATGCTATTTACCCTTATTTACCCATGATTAAACCTTGTTATAATTATTTCGACCTGATAAATTAATAATGGGTAATAATTATATAAATTTAAATAATTAAAAGCCATGTGCACGATTATTCATGCTCTCTTGATTTTTTTACACTTGCACTCATTTAACATTAATGTTTGCCATGTAACCCTATTAAATTATTCAATAATGTATCTGATAATTAAGTGAAATTAATTACTAAATTCCCCGTTTGTTAAATGACACTTGTTTTCGTTTTACTTGCGTGCTTTGTACACCGTTATCGCGTCCCTTTACCTTCGAGGACTCAAGGCAAGACGGACAATGTTTCGTTACACACTTTCTCTTGGCTTGAACCACCTCTCCATCGGGAAGACTCCTGACTAGACCAGGGACTCCTTGTCAAGGCCTCCGTAAGTCTTCATGGCTTTGGCGCACGTCCTTAGCCGATTAGATGGTTGTACCTTAAAACCCATTACACCCCTAGGGATCAGTACGATCCAAACGGCCTTAGTAAATTCACTTTTATCTTGGGATCATGCCGAACCTTCTAGCCAGTGTTCATAGCACGACTAGTGGGCGGTTGTGACTTCTACCAGACTGCAGGTACCAGACCTAGTGCCGTGCAACTGTTATTATCGTGGTTTAACATTGTTTTACGTTTATGCCTCTATCTTATCTGTTAGGAACGGATGGGTGGATGGATCAGATCTAGAAGGGGGATTGAATAGATCTAACACCAATTAACGCGAAAGCTTAAGCAATTTAAAATTACTTTGAATCAGAGATCAAATCACCCAAACAATTTACTGATCATAAGTGATTAGTGTGTGTGAGCAAATCACTTAGTAGTGTGAACGAAATCCCTATGCATGTATCTAGCGAGATACAAAGGCAAACCATAATTCAAACCAATGCACAGAGGATTTTTTAGGTGGTTCGGAAATCACCTCCAGTGACTCCTACGTCCACCCCTCACACAGTGAGGCCACACTACTCAAAACCTTGAGTACAACTCACACAGGAGCACGACGACTCCAAACACCCTTGAGCACAACGACTCAAGAAACACCTGGAGCACGACGACTCCAAACTCCCTTGAGCACGACGACTCAAGAAACACCTGGAGCACGACGACTCCAAACTGAGCACGACGGCTCAAACACAAACCGGAGTACGACGACTCCAAATTGAGCACGACGGCTCAAACCACACAGTGAGTACGACGACTCACAAACCAGAGCTCGACCGCTCACAGTACAAAAGCTAGATCAAACACAAAAGAGATCAGATCCTCTAGAAATGATCTGATTCAAGACAGATTCGTACACAGAAATTTGTGTAGAACTTCATGCACAAATATCACAGACGAAATAAGGAAGAACAAACTCTGAGATGAGGGAAATAGATGTAGAATGAGTGTTCTTTGATGAAGAGGCCTTGCAGAGACTTCAATTGATGAGGCTTGATGGAATTCGATGGAGATTCCCCTCAATTGGCGATGCTCTGCTTTGATGGCATCTGAAATGCTAGAAGTCCTTCTTCTCCTGCGCCTCTTCAGTTGGATCTGCTCCCTTGCCTTGCACAGCAACCTTCTCTCCAGGGATTCCCCTTGATTCCTTGTCCTTCCTCTTGAAAGGATGGCTTGTAGCTTCTGGAGATGGAGACAGATCTGGAAAGCCCCTTTCAGCTGCCAAAAAGGTTCTTCAGGAAGTGTATGGGCTCTCTCTCTCTTTGGGGTACAAGGAACATGGGTATTTATAGCCCCATATGTCCATAAAGTGCCTTGGGGTGCATGGGCACGGAACCCCAGGTCAAATCCCCCAAATCCAAGCAGCCACGTGTCCAGGAGAAACTTTAAGTCACAGAGTTTCTGGAGTGTGTCGACCTGCCCATAGGGTGTGTCCAGACTGGGCAGAAACAGTTCCCTGGGAGAGGCACTAGTGTCGACCTGAGATGGAGTAGTGTCGACCTGCTGTTTCCAGCTGAAGAACAGGCCTTCTGGGAAGGCTCTCTAGTGTCAACCTGACTGCATTTGGTGTCGACCTGAGATAGAATCCTGTTGCCTTGTTTCTCTGGGATCTGTCTTTAGCGTCGACCGGCTTTGGGCTAGTGTCGACACTACTACACCATTTCTTCAACATTCTGCCTTGGCTTTGAAGCATTGTGTCGACACCAGTAAGAGGTGTGTTGACACTACCTTGACAAGAAATGTTTGTCCCTGAGAAATAAACACATACATCATTAGTTTAATGTATTATCATGAATATAAAAGATAAATGTGTTGTGGTCAATACATGTGTGGTGCATTTCACATGTTCCTGTTATTGTGTATCAAAATTGCACCTTGTCATCATTAAAGTCACAAAATGTCATCATTAAAATCACAGTATGTCATCATTAAAATCACAGTATGTCATCATCAAAATCAAGGTATGAGTGATGTTCATTGGATATCATTAAATTACAACTTTAGGAAGTTCCAAAACACACTCAACCCAACAATCTCCCCCTTTTGATGATGACAAAACATATCTCCCTTGACTGCAATAACTCCCCTTGACCATATGCATCCTTTGAACTTTCTCCCCATAAAGAACATTCTCCCCTTAGAAACTTTTGCTTTCTCCCCCTTTCAAGGAACTCTTTCAAGGAGCTTTCTCCTCCTTTTTGACAGCATCAAAAAGATATATAAGAGTGAGACACAATGGTGGTCGGAGACCAAAAGATAGAATGAAATGGGAAAAGAAGGTTCAGAAATGATCAAAATAAGTGAGGCAAAGTGATATTATCAAATGAGAGAAAAGATAATGTTTTTGTTATTGTGCAACAAAGTTTAATCACAAAGACACACTCAACACAAAGAATAGCAAATTATAATGAGCTGAATGTGGTTAAAATAATGATGCAAATGTGAAATAAAAGTGACCTATATGAATGAGCAGAAATATTTAACAAGGATGTTAGGAGTTTTAAGTTTAACACAATGTAAAAAATAATAGGTCTAAACTCAGTAATCATGAACTTTGCTAAGATCTTAAGCTTTTCCATCATGTCAATTTGATTTTCCTTCAATTTTCACTAGGAAAGAATACAAGAATAAATTAGTTAAATCTCACTTTTCAGTGCAAGAAATCACATTGATCAGATGCAAGACCTCCTGATTACTCAGTGGTTTAACTTTCATTATCTTATACAGAGTTGAAACTTTGATTTCCACTTTTTGACGCGAAACAAGTCACTTGTTAGGTGAAATGGCCCGGTTACTCAGTGGTTCAAGCATTTGCATTGTTCTGTTTGTATCTTTCCAGATTGATCATTTTTCTTTTGATATTGTGCAGGAATATGTTTGCTTTGACCAGCAAAGTCATAACTATGAGTTTAAAAAAAATTTATTCTTAACATGTGGTAAAAATAAAGCTTAAACATACACATGTGAAATATTAAAGCCACTCATGTGCCTATAATAGTGTTTTGCAAATCATTTTAAAAATATTCAGTATTGTGATTGCTTAACCTTGAAATGATACTGAGTCTTTGAAATTAAATTCAATGCACAATGAGTTTAGTTTCAATGTCTTAATTCTCTCATAACAAATAGCACAAGGACTCAAAAATTCTGATGAATTTGGGGTTCAAGATAGACAAGTAAGGTCAAGAGATATGACAGAATATTTCTCCAGCAAATTTCTCCAGCATTTCACTCAAAGATTCTTTCAAATTCACTCCCCCATAAGATATGCAAGATATGAAATGATCATTAAGCAATTCAGATATGTTCATTCCAAGCAATTTGCATAGAAAGAGTATGAACATGATCAAGCATATATCAACAGGCAATTTATTGAAGGAGAAGAGTTTTGCAAAGACTCAAAATAAAGTTTTTGAGATTTTCATTTTGCTTGATGACCTTTATACAGAAAAGACTATTGATACTTGGCGGAGAATTTTTCTCACGCATGATGATAGTTTCCAAACAAGCCTAACTTGTCCTTTCACATTTCACCATTTGATATACCACATAGTCACTGCAAAAAGGGTCAATTACACTTTATTTTAGCATGAGATTCATTGAATTTATTGAAAAAATTTTTGCACTTTTTCAAATTCACTCCCCCTTAATATGTGCATGGAATGAAAAAGTTAGCAAGCAATTCACACATGATTATGAGCACAATTAGCTTTAAGCATAACATGACTTTTGGTACTTGGCGGAGTATTTTACTCACGCATAATGATAGTTTCCAAACAAGCATAACTTGTTTTTCCACATGTCATCATTTGATATACCAAGAAGTCAAAGCAGTTGATATGCACACAGAATCATGGACACAGTTAAGCAAGCATGATAACACAAACATGATTCCAATTGTTATGACACAAAGTTCATTGTTGGGAGTAGCATTGAAACACATTTCTCATTCTTCAGATAGAAATTTAAATATTCATTTCAATTCAGGCAATTCAAAATTGAAATAATAAAGAAGTTTTACCTGAATGGTCTTCATTTCTTTTCAATGATTTTACCTGTGTTCTCCAATCATTTCTAGCCTTGCACAGCCAATATCTTGAATCCATTTACAGTGTATGGCTGCAAGACTTCTCAGCTTGCTGATCAAGCTGGTTTTGGGACCCACACTTGTTTGGGTCCTGCAATGAAATCAATGTTAGATTGCAACAAAGATTTCTGAATCCAAAATGCTTTTAATTTTTGTATAGATGCATTTCTTTCATTGATAGAACTATGAGCAGAATTAGTTCCAGATTTTCTTTTTGCCTTGATCAATGCATCTATGTTTTCATGAAGTTTTCTATTTTTTAGATTTTTAATATTAGCAGAAACAAAATGATTTTGCGCAACATTTCTATGCCTATACACATGGAATTTCTGAGCTTTTTCAGTATAAACATGATGTTTATTCCTATGTGTATGAGCATGTGCATTAGACTGGAATTTCTGATCATGCACAACAAAATCATTTCTGTACCAACAGTCCCTAGAAATATGACCAATTTTATGACAATGAAAACATTGGACTGATTTGGCATGTTTATTAAAATTTTGATTTCTATTCCAGCAATGTTTGGCAAGATGACCAGGTTTATTACAATTAAAGCAAATGAGAGCTTTTTTACCTGGTACTTACCTTGGCATGTATGCATTTGCTGAACTCTCCTTTTCATGTGAGGAGACTTACCATGAGGAGAAGGAGGTACCTTTTTGTAGCTCTTGGCATGATGTGAATTTGGAATTTGCCTTTGAGCTTTTTGGATTGATGGAGGAAGTAGATGAGTCCTCTTTACAGTAACATTCCTCTCTTTCCATGTCTGTTTCTAAACAAGAACTTTCACTAGCTTTGCATTAGAATTAGAAGAGTTCTTGTTCGCAGCAGATTTAACAAATGTTATTGTGCTTTCTTTTCATTTTTCTTGGATTTCACAGAAGCAAGACTTGTGTTTGTAGTGTTTTTCAATTCATGTTGAAGCTTCTATTTTCAGCTTTTAATGCAACAACTTCTTTTCTGAAATTTGAAGTTTGTTTAGCATGATATCCAACTCATTTTCATCTTGTTCTTTTCATTTTCAATTGAGCAATTGTTTTTCCAAATCAGAAATTTTATTACTCAAATTGCTACATTCATTGTCCAATGGTTTGTCATGGAAAAAACATTCAATCTTCCTTTTTAGATGATGATTTTCTTCAACAAGTTGTTTGCATCTCTCATTTATTTGATGATCATGAGCCATGTTAGAGATCTGTTTGTTTAATTGATTATTATCAAATTGGAAGTTTTTATTGAGATCAATCAATTTTCCATTTTCCTCTTTCAAATCAATGACTTTTGTTTTCAATAGCTCATGATTTTCTTTCAATCCATTCAGTTTAGTTTCACAGATTTGGACTTCATCTTCCAAATTCTCTTTCTCAGAATTTAATTTCTCAACTTCACCTTTCAAATTCTCATTTTCTTATAAAAATCTTTATCATTGTTTTGGAGCAATTCAAGTGTACTTTTCAATTTTTCAATTTCTTTATGGCAATGTTTTAAAGTCTTTTTCAAATCTTTATTCTTAGTGTTCAGTTTTGCATTAAGATTTTGCATCTTTTCACATAATTCAATCAATTCAACATGAGACATGCTTTCATCTGCATCAGAATCAGAATTAGAATACATAAATGGATCTGGAATTGATTTACCTGACCTTGTAGACCCATTTGAATTCTTGTGTTCTGAAGAGGATGCAGAATGCTCTGAGCTCATGGAATGTGTTGTTAGAGCCAAAGTTCTTTGAATTGTTGATTTTCTGGATTCATTGAGGCTCTTCTTTGCCATTGAGTGCTTGTGAATTTCTTTTGCTCCTTTTCTTTGTGAGTCCTTTCCATCACTGCTATTGGCCATGAAGCATAACTCCTCATTTGCTGAACTTGAAGAGTTCTCTTCATCATCCTCACTTTGGTCTTCATCCGACCAAGTTGCAATCATGGCTTTTGGCTTCTTCAATTTGTGGTTCTTCTCGTACTTGTCCTTTTTGATCTCAGGACACTCACTTTTTATGTGTCCTTTCTTGTTGTACCTGTAGCAAACAATATCTTCATCAGTTTTCTGATTTCTGCTGTCATTAAAATTTGAAGAAGAAGCATTCCTTTTACTAGAAGAATATTTTTTCTTTCCATTGAATTTTCCTCTTCTTGATTTTAGAAATTTTCTGAATTGATTAGTCATGATGTCAAGTTCATCCTCATTAGACTCAGACTCATCAGAACTTGATGTTTCTTGATTTTCTCTTTGTTGCTTGATGAAGCCTTAAGTGCTACTGGTTTAGCCTTAAGCATGTGTTCTTCATTTCTCTTCAGATTTATTTCATAAGTCATTAAAGATCCTATGAGTTCATCCAAAGAGATTTTGGATAAATCCTTAGAATCTTCAATCACTGTAGCCTTTGTGTGCCAAACAGAAGATAGAGAGCGCAAGGTTTTTCTTACCAGATCAGCATCAGTGTATTCCTTACCTAATGCCTTCAGTCCACTGACAATTATCATAAACCTAGCAAACATTTCAGAAATCGATTCATCAGATTTCATCATAAACAATTCATATTCAGAAACAAGTATGTTTGCTTTGATTTCCCTAACTTGAGATGTTCCCTCATACATTAATTCAAGTTTATCCCACATTTCTTTAGCAGATTTACACATGGATATTCTTGAATATTCTTTAGGGTGGACTGCACACTTAAGCATGTTCATGGCACTGTAATTAAGAGTAGCTTTTCTAATTTGCTCTCTAGTCCAATTCTCCTCATTTTCATGATTTTCATAAAGACCCACTTCAACTATCCTCCAAATTTCATAATTTTGAGCCCTAAGAAAAACTTTCATGCGATTTTTCCAGTATGAATAATCAGATCCATCAAAATATGGTGATCTATTAATGGAATGGCCTTCAGCTACAAATCCTCGAGAATCCATCAATTAGAATGTGATGGTGAAAGAGCAAGCAATCAATTCAAGCAATTAACACAGAGATCAAACAGAAGCAATCAAATCAGATCAGTAATCAGACATTAACCCGCTCTGATACCAATTGTTAGGAACGGATGGGTGGATGGATCAAATTTAGAAGGGGGGTTGAATAGATCTAACACCAATTAACGCGGAAGCTTAAGCAATTTAAAATTACTTTGAATCAGAGATCAAACCACCCAAACAATTTACTGATCAGAAGTGATTAGTGTGTGTGAGCAAATCACTTAGTAGTGTGAACGAAATCCCTATGCATGCATCTAGCGAGATACAAAGGCAAACCACAATTCAAACCAATGCACAGAGGATTTTTTAGGTGGTTCGGAAATCACCTCCAGTGACTCCTACGTCCACCCCTCACACAGTGAGGCCACACTACTCAAAACCTTGAGTACAACTCACACAATAGCACGACGACTCCAAACACCCTTGAGCACGACGACTCAAGAAACACCTGGAGCACGACGACTCCAAACTCCCTTGAGCACGACGACTCAAGAAACACCTGGAGCACGACGACTCCAAACTGAGCACGACAGCTCAACACAAACCGGAGTACGACGACTCCAAATTGAGCACGACGGCTCAAACCACACAGTGAGTATGACGACTCATAAACCAGAGCTCGACGGCTCACAATACAAAAGCTAGATCAAACACAAAAGAGATCAAATCCTCTAGCAATGATCTGATTCAAGACAGATTCATACACAGAAATTTGTGCAGAACTTCATGCACAAATATCACAGACGAAATAAGGAAGAACAAACTCTGAGATGAGGGAAATAGATGTTGAATGAGTGTTCTTCGATGAAGAGGCCTTGCAGAGACTTCAATTGATGAGGCTTGATGGAATTCGATGGAGATTCCCCTCAATTGGCGATGCTCTGCTTTGATGGCATCTGAAATGTCAGAAGTCCTTCTTCTCCTGCGCCTCTTTAGTTGGATCTGCTCCCTTGCCTTGCACAGCAACCTTCTCTCCAGGGATTCCTCTTGATTCCCTTGTCCTTCCTCTTGAAAGGATGGCTTGTAGCTTCTGGAGATGGAGATAGATCTGGAAAGCCCCTTTCAGCCGCCAAAAAGGTTCTTCAGGAAGTGTATGGGCTCTCTCTCTTTTGGGGTACAAGGAACATGGGTATTTATAGCCCCATATGTCCATAAAGTGTCTTGGGGTGCATGGGCACGGAACCCTAGGTCAAATCCCCCAAATCCAAGCAGCCACGTGTCCAGGAGAAACTTTAAGTCACAGAGTTTTCGGAGTGTGTCAACCTGCCCATAGGTTGTGTCGACACACTGTCCCAGACTGGGCAGAAACAGTTCCCTGGGAGAGGCACTAGTGTCGACCTGAGATGGAGTAGAGTCGACCTGCTGTTGCCAGCTGAAGAACAGGCCTTCTGGGAAGGCTCTCTAGTGTCAACCTGACTGCATTTGGTGTCGACCTGAGATAGAAGCATGTTGCCTTGTTTCTCTGGGATCTGTCTCTAGTGTCGACCTGCTTTGGGCTAGTGTCGACACTACTACACCATTTCTTCAACATTCTGCCTTGGCTTTGAAGCATTGTGTCGACACCAGTAAGAGGTGTGTCGACACTACCTTGACAAGAAATGTTTGTCCCTGAGAAATAAACACATACATCATTAGTTTAATGTATTATCATGAATATAAAAGATAAATGTGTTTGAGAACATGCTTTTTAATGTGGTCAATACATGTGTGGTGCATTTCACATGTTCCTGTTATTGTGTATCAAAATTGCACCTTGTCATCATTAAAGTCACAAAATGTCATCATTAAAATCACAGTATGTCATCATTAAAATCACAGTATGTCATCATCAAAATCAATGTATGAGTGATATTCATTGGATATCATTAAATTACAACTTTAGGAAGTTCCAAAACACACTCAACCCAACATTATCTACTATCCTCGTACTCTCAACTATTCACGTTCACTCTACTATCTCGTCTATTCATCTAGTACTCTCTTGAGACTCTTGAGCTGTTGTGGCTCCTATTGCTTGTACTATACATGACTGCCTAGCACCATAATATGGGTCCTGTGACCCTACTGACTCAAATGCATATTGTACAGGGCACGGAGAGTGTCCGAGGGGCTCCAATCTAGTCCTGAGGGCAGAGAGCCACCCGAAAATACCTGCAGGGGCTATTGACGGTGTACTGCATTGCAATGGTTCTGACTATACTGAATTGGCTAGACATCTGACTGTTATACTATTACTGTTTTTCTGCAGAGATCAGACGTACTATGCTATTACTGTGCTAGCACTGACTGTTTCGGAACGGCTACTGTCCTAGAGTGACTACTGCTGTATTTTATTAGTGCACCGTTGTGCAACCATACACGCTATCTCGTTTCACGCTATCTTGTTACACGCTATCTCGTTATATGGTCAATTCTTTATCATCCTAAACTTTGCAATAATCTTATGGAATGTATTATCGTTCACTTGTTATCGTATGCTATCTCTCTCTTGACTATACTTGATCGTTCTCTCTAGTTAACTTGCTTTACAAGACATTAATCACTTAAAGCATGTTTGTTTACACGAGATATTAAGTCCTACTGATCGTTATCGCTCACCCTTCGTTATTTGTTATTGTGTTTTCAGGTAAGTTGAATGACGACCTTACACACACCAACGAGAATGGACTGGAGTGATGAGCGACCTGGAGTCATAGCGATGGAATGTCCTTAGTACCTTAGAGTTAGTTTAGTTATTTGCTCAGTTATCCTATCTAATGTAATGAAGTCTTTGAGACCTATGTTTTGGCTCTGAATTAGTGGTTGTAATAAGTTTAGTTGAATTATCAATAAAATAAGGAGTTTATTACAATTATTGTTCATTAGATGCTCTGATGTTTGCGATTGAATGCGCAATTTACGTTACCGTACACGTTGTTCATGCCTCCCCGATTTATTCCGCTGCTAAATTGGCGGGGCATGACAGTTGGTGAGGTTGCACACCGACTGGCATTGCCACCAAACTTGGCATGCCTATACAATGTGTTCCATGTCTCCATGCTTAGGAATATGTATATGATCCTACGCATATCATTCGCCATGAGAAGTTGGTGTTGAACAAGGACATGACATACGAAGAGAAGCCAGTCAAGATACTGGAATGGAAGGTGCAGCAACTCAAGAACTGTCCCATCTATGTGGTTAATGTCCTATGGAATAATCGTGGAGTAGAAGAAGCCACATGGGAACCTGAAGGAATCATCAAACAGAACTACCCCAATCTTTTCGGTAAGGCATTCTCTCCATTATGATCATATGAATTTGGGGACCAAATTCTTTTAAGAGGGGGAAGATGTAGCAACCTGAATTTTTTGAAAAATAAAAATTTAATAATATTAAAAATTAAATCAATGGGAAATCAAAGAAAAGGAAATTAATTAAAACCTATTAAAAGAAAAGAAGTAGTGGGCTCTGAATTTTTTGAAAAATAAAAATTTAATAATATTAAAAATTAAATCAATGGGAAATCAAAGAAAAGGAAATTAATTAAAACCTATTAAAAGAAAAGAAGTAGTGGGCTTTGTTAAATGGACTCTCTAAAATTTATTGGGCCAAAATAGGAATTAAAAAAAGGAATAATAGGAAAATACCCTAAATTCGTAACTTAAATATTACCTAAATAGAAAAGGGTATTAAAACATTAAAATAAGTAATTTGAGTTGGAATTGGACTCCTAACCCTACCCTAATAGGTTGGCCACGAATTTGCATCTCAACCTAACCCAATTAGGAGTTGGAAAACTAGAAGGAGGATAGAAATAGGAAATCTCGAAATTAAATAGGAGTTAGAGTTCTATTAGGAAATAGAAACACAAGTAGCTTAAATACTCTCTAAACCCTCCATTGCCGGCCCTAACACATTGCTGGGGTTTGCTGGACGAGGAGAGGAGGCCAAGGAGCAGAGGAATTCGTGGGGAGAAGGCTGGACCAAGCTTCAACCCGAGTTCTTCAAGTTCTAACCCTAGAAGATCAAATGAGTCAAAGGTAGGCATTCTCACGAGCAAAACCTAATTAATTTTGTCTGTAGTTTGTTCCAACCACCAGGAACAAAACCCCTTTCGTTTCATAATTTTCCCTCGAGCCATCATTTGATTTTGATTTTTGAAGTTCGGAAATCCCCATGACCCCGAACCAACATGTTTAATTCATATCTCCATGTATACTGACACCGTGCTATGAAATTTTTTATGGTGATACTAATTGACATCAGGAATCTTTTGCCTCTAAAAGCCCTAATTTTCATCCATCCTTCTGCTCGAATTAATTCGTTCATCTCCCTGTATATAGTTCCATGTTAACTTGATTGAATCATGTCGAGACCATGTCCACTTTGAAATTCCTATTTACTGTGAATATTATTGCATGTCTAGAGTCGTTTAAAACTAGTTTCGTGAATTTTCATCATCTGTGCAATTGTTATTAATATTTGAACAACTTGTGTCAAAATATAGAAACCTGGACCGCAATGCAAGAACATGTCCTTTTCCCGCTCGGACTCAAGCGCAGAACCTGAGAACGCGACGGCCCGATAGGCCGCGTTCTCATGGCTAATTGTGACAGAGCCACCTGTCGCGTTTTGAACGCGACAGGCAATGGCGTCGCGTTCTGGCGGCCTGCTCTGACTGACCCATCGCATTATGTGTAACACCCTGTCGCGTTCTCATCTGACCCTGTCGCGACCCTTACAGGGGTACGTCACGATCTGGGGTTTTTGCATGAAAACCCATGATTTTGGTACTCTACCTGTCAACAGTGCATATACCCTTGTTAACAGCCACTAACGCAGTAAATAAAGTTGTTAGAAATCAAACATGTGTTTAATGGCTTAAAAGACATACACTTGATCTTATCATATCTATGATTTCTTGTCACATGCACACACTTTAAACCATCCATTATGGCTTAACTTGGTATGAAAATATCTCATAATATCTCTGGTAATTTATTTCAATTATATATTTAAATTTTCATAATTTTAAATTGACTTCTCTTCGTTTCTCGCGATGTTTTTGGAATACCGTTACCGACGCTCCACTGTTCTAGAATTCCTCTAGAACGTCAGGCACTTGTTTCTATATACACTTTCTCTTGACTTGGACAAACTCTCCGTCGGATATTCCTTCTGCTGGACTATTGAATCCTTGTTCAAGGCCTCTGTAAGTCTCCTCTGTCCATGGATTCCCACATGGTCGACGAGCTGGTTGTACCCTAACACCTATGATACCCTTTAGGGATCAACATGATCCAAACGGCTATTAGAAGTTCACTCTTATCTTGAATCACACCGAACCTCTGGACCTGTGCATGACATGGCCAGTGGAAGGGTAGCGAATTCCACCTGACTGCCAACACCAATCACGCGTGTTGCACAACTGTTACCATCGCCTGTTACTCGACGTTTTATGTGCAATGACCTGTAGTTCTCATCTATACTCGACTCGCTCATCTATTCACACTCTCTATTATCTCGTCTATTCATCTTGTACTCTCATATATTTCTTAGTACTCTCTATTGGCCATTGATTGATTGTCTAAAGATAAACAATATAACCAATGCTTGGCAATATATAAAGGGCCCGGTCTGGTCTTAGGATGTGCGCCCAAAAGTGCTATTTTTCCACGGAGTTAAATGACTAGAGGTTTGGCATTACACTCGAGTGCTATCTATCTCGACTATCTAAATGACAATCAAAAGTGCTATGCTATATATTCTCTCGTTGTCTATTGACAACAAAGTGCTATGCTATACACGTTGTGCTCTTGCTATACTTTGTGCTATGGCGATCCTGCTATTTGTGCTATACTTGACGCTTGTACTATATTTGGAAACTCGTGTTATTTCAATCACATGCTATCGTGCTATCTCTTACATTACTTGACTCTCTCGCTTTATCATTAGTTACTCTGCCTTTTTAATACATTAATCATTTAAAGCATGCTTGTTCCTGATATTTAAGTCCTACTGGGCATTATCGCTCACCCTGTATTTTTTGTTATGTGTTCTCAGATGAGACCGAGGAAGAGACTTACACTCAAGAGGATGGGAACGACCAAGAGTGAAGTCAAGCGTACCCTAGCGTCTTAGTAGTTGTTAGAGTTTGAGTTTAGGCTTTTACTTTATTTCAATGTAATTGGGCCCTATAGAATGGCTCTGATATTAGTGGTTATAACTAAACATTGGAAATTTTTAATGAGATGCAATTGCTTTAGTATTTATTCTTGCCAATGATTTGATGTCTAGTACTTGCTCTGTACCCGTTTACTTGCAACTGCCTCACGTTCCGATATTCTGCGTCGAGGCGTGACAGTTTTGTGGTATCAGAGCCTAGGTTATTTTTAAGTATAGGATGATCTAGGTTGACCAGCCTCGACTAGAGTCAATTATCCTACCTATGTGAGATGTGGTTAGAACCATGGCTAACTAGCTAAAATGAACTCACACACGCACGAATTAAATTCCACATCAATATCCTAACAACAAATTATTTTGTAGGAACTTAAGCAACCAAGATGACTGTTGAACGTGCTCAAATGAGGGGCATGCAACAAACCATCCAAGAACTTACTCGTGCAATTATGCAAGCTACCCAAGGTGGGGGAAATCGCGGCGGTGCAGGTGAGCTGCATCGTAACTTCAGGAGTTTGAACCCACCTAGGTTCAGTGGATCCACAGATCCAGATGAGGTCGAACACTGGCTAAAGGAGACGGAAAGAATTTTCCACGTCATGCAATGTGCAGTGGGGGATAAGCTACTAATAGCTACTTTCCAACTGGAGAAGGACGCCCGCGCTTGGTGGGAGTCCGTAGATGTAACGCCCCTCTTAGACCCAGTACAATTATACCAACTCACATTGGATCTAACAGAGGTATTATAGTGGAATAAATCCAACAAGTGACGGTACAGGTTAAGATATACACAAATGACAATTTAATTCCAATAATGAGCAACGGAACATGGAACTAAATGATTGTAATCAACATTATACTCAGATGTAAAGTCTAGTGCATAAGAGAAATAACAATAGTCCCAAATTTATTACATTTCATAGTCCAAATGCATAAAGGAAAATACATATAGTCCTCACATACAAGAGTCACTCTAAAACCTCTCAACCAATCTAAGTCTCCACGTCCTCTCGCTCCGAGTCAATGTGAACTAACTCCTGAGTGCCCTCTGGCTCTCCTGAAATGTTAAGCAAGTATGAGTCTAAAAGACTCAGCAAATCACATGAAAGACAGTTCACGATATTATAAATATAATAGGTTTAAACATGGTAAACATATTATCATTCATTTCATTGATATCATATACTCTTCCTACTAACATGGTTCTAAGTCAATTGGCAATCATTCATTCATAACATTCTAATTATTATGAAAATAACCATGTCATGCAATGCATAAAATCCACATCTTATTTACTAACAATTGAAGTAACATTTTCTTACATAAACATGCTATCATTTTTATCACGGTTTCTACTTATTGTCATGTAATCATGTAAACTATTTCAATGAAAACCTTATGCTACATTATGCAATATGTAACAGTTGTCATGTAACAATGGACCGTTTAAACATGTAGCAATTCTTTCTATATCAATTTGCATGTAATTAATGTAACACTAACACATTGGCATATAGCGTAAAATCATGTAGACATGTTTCATGTAGCATGTAGCATGTAGGTCATGTAGACATATAGACATGTAGCAATAAGCATGTAGTCATTTTCATTTTTTTGCCAGACATAGCCCGCACTATAATAGAGATCATTAGTCATTTAACATTCACTTATCACCTAGGCAATACAGTGATGAAGTCATGGTATTTGCGCAAAAACCGGGAAAGTCCTTCCTACCTTAACCAGTAGAACTTGTCTACCTCCAGGATTTCAATCCGTTGCCCACGGATTCAATAGATCATTTACATGTAGGTGAACCATTACCATTGGGGCATCTATGGTGTAGTTCTTTGTAGGAATCTCTAATGTAGCAATGTCTTATTGGCATTTCATTTCAATGCATGCACTAACATGTATGATATCATTTAATATACATTTCATGCAATTGCAATAAACCTATAGCATGTCTCTTTCAATTCTAAAATTCCATTTTTCTGTATGGCAGATCCCTATCATGGTACTAAATGCACACATTCATTCATGCACATATTCTCATATTTATTCAATTCTACATGTAATTTACTATTCAAAATTCATAACAGAATGCACGGATGTCTAAAATCATAACAGAATCAGGTCAAAATTTTGACAGTATCCAGAATCAGGTTATACTACGCACATACAAAATTTCATATTTTATGAACTCTGTAACCAATTTCATAATTAAAACCCCTCACCTTAAGCTAACTAATTATGATACAACACAAAGAAATTCATGCAGTTTTATACAGGAATTGAGTACAACATATTTGCAGTATTACAGTCTCAGAATGTAATCCTCCAACATAAATCACGTTCACCATCAACTCAGTTTTCTTTTATCATTTTCATTAATATCACAAAATGACTATTCATATGTACCATGTGATCTATACCCAATACAATAACATATCCATAATAGCAGTGATAAAACACACTGAACATCACCTGGCCGAAATCTCATATAAGTATGGATCATAGGTATACAATTAAAATCAATTTTCGGAAAACTCATGGCACTGGTAAACTTGACGGCAGCACATGTGACGTTTACTGAAGTAGACGACCACATATACCGTCGTTAAGCTACAATAGACGGCGGCACATAGCGCCGTTAACATATACTAGCGGCAGCACATAGCGCCGTTAACTTATAGTAAAGGACGGAAAACAAACGGTGTTCACATGAAGTAGACGGCAGTCGATGCCGTCGTTTACAAGATATAGACGGCAAGCAATCTGGACGTCTAGTTCTCATGCGTAGAAAACACAGAAAACCCTACATGAAATAATGCAAGTTCTACCCTTTCCCGTAGGTTATTTGCATGCTTTAAAAATACGAAAAAATGGTAAATAGATAGTATGTCATATCCTAAACTGAACCCCATGTAACTTGCCTCAATCCCTCCTACTAGAGTGTCGAATCTAAGTCCGAAGAAGCCCGCCTCGTCTGTGAGGCAGTTCCTTCCCACCGACTCCAAACGCTCCAATCCACCTCCCACGCAAGCCTTCTGCTTGGAGAAGCTCCTGATCACGAAGCTGGACGCACCTCCTCGATCCAGAAGCCTCCCAACCGCACGAACTGGCACGAAATCGCTCCTTCTCGACCCTCTTTTATCTCCCTCAAAACCAGTGTGAAAACCTCCTTATTTGCGAAATCTAGGTCTTATAAAGACCTCTCATGCGTTGGCTAGCCTATATCCTGACCCTATGATGCAAAACGCTCAGATCTGGCCTAATAAAGACTCTTAAAACGGCCGATTTCTCTCGCTCGGAACGGAAATATCAAAAACAGGAAAGTCAGCTTAACGTCAACATAAGATGCTATCGGCCTCCACGTAAACGTCCATCGATGGTGTCGTTTACAGGCTTGCCCAAAAATTTAAGAAATTTAGAAAATAATAAACGACACAATAGTCTGTCGTTAACAAGATATAAACGACAGACGATTTTGCCGCTAACAAGTCTTAACGCCAAGAGATGTTGACGCTAAGTTCCACACATATCAGCATTCAAATTCATGCAGAAATAAAAATAAAATTTTCAAAATAAATTCAAGAAAAAATTTCTAGGGCACTACACCCTCTCCCCCTTAAAATAATCTTCGTCCTTGAAGATTGAGTTAGAATACTCACCGAACAAGGACAAATAAAGCTTCTTCATCCTTTCTTCAAGCTCCCTCGTCGCTTCTTCACGTGAGAATTCCTCCATAAGATCTTCACGAATGGAATAGACTTCGATCTTAATTCCTGCACCTTCCGATCCAGAATCTCCAAAGGCTGCTCCACATAAGACAAGTCTGGCTGAAACTGTACTGGCTCATAACTGATCACATGAGCCGGATCTCTTACATACCTTCTCAGCTTGGATACATGGAATGCTGGGTGCACCGCTGCTAAAGATGGTGGCAAAGCTAACTGGTATGCCACATTCTCGATCCTCTTCAAAATCTCAAATGGACCAATAAACCTCGGGTTCAACTTGCCTCTCTTTCCAAACCTCACTACACCCCTAGTTGGCGATACCTTAAGAAAAACATGGTCTCCAACCTCAAAAGCCAAGTCCTTCCTCCTTGTATCCACATAACTCTTCTGACGATCCTGAGCTGCCTTTAACCTCTGCACAATCATCTGGATCTTCGTTGAAGTCTCCTGCACCACTTCTGGTCCAACCAGATATCGATCTCCTGACTCCTCCCAACACAACGGGGATTTACAGGGTCTCCCGTATAAAGCCTCAAAAGGTGTCATACCTATGCTCAAATGGAAACTGTTATTATATGCAAATTCCACAAGGGCTAGGTGACGCTCCCAATCACCCTTCCACTCCAAAACACAAGCCCTAAGCATATCCTCCAATGTCTGAATAGTCCTTTCGGACTGTCCTTCCGTTTGTGGATGAAATGTCGAACTCAGCTTCAACTGACTGTCAAACGCTTGCTGTAAACTCTGCCAAAATCTGGAAGTAAATCTCAGATCACGATCTGAGATAATCGACATCGGAATCCCATGTAGCTTCACAATGCCATCAATGTACAGTCTGGCCAAGCTCTCAACGGACTGCTTCTTCTTCATGGCAAGGAAATGTGCACTCTTCGAAAATCTATCAACGATCACCCAAATGGAATCATTTCCTCTAGCCGATCTAGGCAATCTAGACACGAAATCCATAGTAACTTGCTCCCACTTCCACTGAGGAATATCCAGCTTCTGCATCATACCTGACGGTCGCTGACGCTCTGCCTTCACCTGCTGACAAATCAAACACTTTGCCACAACATCAGCCACGTCCCGCTTCATTCCAGACCACTAGAAGGAACGCTTCAGATCCTTGTACATCTTCCCACTGCCTGGGTGAATAGAGAACTGAGACCTATGCGCTTCCTCCAAAATTTCCTTCCTCAGATCAGCATCATTAGGGACACACACCCTAAGATTCAGGTGGATCACATCATCTTCATCTCTGGTAATACCGCCATTTCCAACCAACTCCTGTAATAACGGGTCATCTTTTTGCAAAGCAATAACCCGATCAAGAATAGACGATCTCAATGACAACTGAGCCACGAACAAGTTGCACAATTGAGGTTCCAAAATAGCCAAAGCACCCGAAGCATCTTCCAGTCTCGCCTCATCAACTGCCTCTTCCTGCTCAAAGCATCTGCCACTACATTGGCCTTCCTTAGATGGTAAGAAAGCTCAAAATCATAATCTTTAAAGAATTCTATTCACCTCTGCTGCTTCAAGTTCAACTCCTTCTGCGAGAACAAATACTTGAGACTCTTGTGGTCTGAGAAGAGCTCAAATCTAACTCCATATAGGTAATGCCTCCAAATTTTCAAAGCATAGACCACTGCCGCCAATTCCAAGTCATGAGTCGGGTAGTTGCGCTCATGCTCCTTGAGTTGCCTAGAAGCATATGCCACAACTCGACCTCCTTGCATAAGAACACAGTCAAGCCCAATCTTCGAAGCATCTGTGTAGATAGAGAAAGAATCTACACCATTGGGCAAAACAAGCACTGGCGATGAGGTCAAACGAGTCTTCAGCTTTTGGAATGCCTTCTCACAAGCCTCTGACCACTCAAACTTGACTCCTTTCTTGTCAACCTCGTCAAGGTCGCCGCAATAGAAGAAAATCCTTCGATGAATCTCCTATAATAGCCAGCCAATCTGAGAAAACTCCTGATGTCAGCTGATGATCTCAGTGTTTCCCAGTCCAGGACAGCTTCCACCTTAGCCGGATCCACATACACACCATCGCCAGATATGACATGTCCCAAGAAATGGACCTCCTTCATCCAAAAGTTGCACTTGCTGAACTTAGCATACAGCTTGTGCTCCCTCAGGATATCCAGCACAATCCTCAGATGCTTTTTATGAGTCTCCTCATCAGGCGAATAGATCAGCACATCATCAATAAAGACCACAACAAAAGAATTCAAATACTATCGAAAAACCCTGTTCATCAGGTCCATGAAAATTGTTGGGGAATTCGTCAAATCGAAGGGTAAGACAAGGAACTCGTAATGGCCATATCTCGTCCTAAAAGTCGTCTTAGCATAATCCTCCGACTTAATTCAGAGTTAATGATAGCCAGAATGAAGATCAATCTTAGATAACACCGAAGCTCCTCGCAACTGATCAAACAAATCATCGATACGAGGTAAAGGGTACTTATTCTTGACAGTTACCTGATTAAGCTTGCGGTAATCAATGCACAATCTCATCAATCCATCTTTCTTCTTCACAAGAGAATAGGTGCTCTCCATGGCAAAACGCTCGGTCGAATGAAGCCCTTATCAAGCAATTCTTGCAGTTGCTTCCTCAATTCTGCCAACTCCATTGGTGCCATACGATAAGACGCAATGGAAATAGGTGCTGAGCCAGGAACTAGCTCAATGCCAAACTCGTTCTCCCTAGTAGGGGCAAACCAGACAAATCCTCTGGAAAAACATCGTTGAAATATCTGACTACCTCAATATCTTCCACAGATAAAACCTTCTTCGAATCCTCGGACACAACCACACTAGCCAGAAAACCACTACAACCCTTGCTCAACATCTGGGCTGCCTTCAAAGTAGAAATGACGAACTTGCCTGACATGATCTTAGGCAAAGGATGAACAAACTCCTCCTTACCAGGAATCCAAAAAATAATAAGCTTCCGCCGACAATCCATCAAAGCATAATGCTCCTCGAGCCAATCTAAGCCCAAAATGGCATCATAATCCTTCATCTTCAACAAATAGAAACTACCAGGCAAAACTTGCTCCTCAATGCACACAAGAAGTAAAGAAAAACACTGCTCGGTCAAAATAGTTCCTGCTAGAGTATGCACAGACAAGGGAACCTCCAACTTTTCTGGAACTAAACCATCATCCTTCATCAAGACCTTAGCAAATTCCTCGGAAACAAAACTATGCATGGCACCGGTATCAAACAAGACTCTAGCATGCATTCCCATAATTAAAATTGTACCTTCTATGATATGCTCTGCCAACTCTGCCTCGTCTCTTGCCAAAGCGAAGACTCGAGCCTGAGCCCTCGGTCTCCCTACTGCTCTCGGTGCCGGTCTAGCTGCTGCTGGTGCTGCTGCCGCTGCAGTCTACTGTGCCATCTTCAGACAATCTTTGATCTTGTGGTTCCTATCACCACACCTCAAGCACCTCCCAAAGTCACCCAACACACCTCGCCTCCATGGCGCTTCCCACACTGGATACACACTGGCTTCTCTGCAACTGAGCCTCCGCCTGGTGTCGGTACAGCCACTCTCGCCGGTGCAACTGATCTTTGCTGGAAAGCTAGGGCCTTCTTTTTTCTGTCTTGACGCTGGAATGCTGATGCTGGCCTCTTTAAAGAAGCCCTCTTCTCCTCCAGATAGACCTCAATTTCTGCCTCCTACATGCATGCCGCTGACAAAGCCTCCTCCATGGTACGATGTCCCAAAGCCACCAGTCTCGTCCTCAGGGACGGCTTCAACCCCATAATGAATTTCTTTATCTTCCTCCGCTCATCTGCCACTATGTGGGGCGCATACTTGGACAGCTCCGCAAATCTCACCTCATACTTAAGCACGCTCATTGACCCTTGGGTCAATGTCAGAAACTCCTGCTCCATGTGGTCCTGCACATGCTCCGGAATGTACTTCACTTTGAACAAACAGACGAACTCAGTCCAAGCAACCTCCATAGCCCCATCTGCAAACTGGTGCGTAGTACAGAGGACCACCACACATCGGCACGCTCCTGAGAAGAAAGATCAATACAGCTAAGGGTACATTCTAAACAACATGCATAAAACAACCTTTACCTGCAGCATATAAGTAGCCAAAATCACCCTCTCCTCTTCCGCACATCGGATGGCACGAAAGATCTTCTCCGTCTCTCGGGGCCAACTCTCCGCTAGAATAGGATCACTCTCCCCCTTAAAGAAGGGTGGGGTCATCCTCCTGAACCTCTCCATCATAGGCACTCCTCCAAGACTGCCTCATGAGCAGGTGCCTGCGCCTACAATCCAAAACAAGCTCTTAGCTAACAATTCTTCCAGTTAACATCTTATTGCCTAGCTAGCTAGCCCAGAGCGGGGTGAATAGGATATTAAAATATTTAATACTTAAAACATGTTCACAGAAAAGTCACAAAAACACACTTCGCAGATTGTTAGTGTTAGTGAAGGAAAAATCGAACACACAAAAGCAATCACACGACACAGAGAATTATCCTAGTTCCGATCTCCTCTCCTTAGGAGTCCTACGTCCAGTCCCTGAGCAATATCTCAGGAATTCACTAACAAGGATACAGTCCCCCTTAAGGACATTACAGCACCCAGCACCCCAGCTGGTCTTCCTTCACCCGAAGGGAACAACACCCTGGATACCCCACCAGGTCTTCCTTCACAACCAAAGGGAACAACACCCTAAATACCCCACCAGGTCTTCCTTCACAACCGAAGGGAACAACACAGTAAAAGTGAAATTAGATCAAGCCCCTAGATCAAGCTTATACAATGCTAGATCTGAAGCTAACTGAGAGGAAGATCTACAGTGAGGGACACTCTCAGTTTACAGAAGCTCTCAAGACTAACACACTGAATGCAGAGAGCTAAGAGCTTGAACAGAATGGAGTGAGGCTTTGCTCTTCAGAATGCTCGCAGAAAGCTTGTCAAGGATTTTCATTTTTGAAACTCTCGATCATTTCTTCTGGAGCTTCAGTCTTCTATATATATCTTCTATTTGAAAATTTGAACGTTGAAGTGCCTGTTGTCTCTAAGCTTTATTTTACGTTAGACTGCATGGTCCTGTAGAGCTTCCCGTTCAACGATCTTCATGCACGCACAGAGAGAAGGTCTTCTGTAATATCCTTTGGCTTCTATTTTGTCCAACGTTGTATGACGTGCTGTTAGAGACCTGCACGCATTACAAGCTTAAACAATAGACAGCTAAGTTGTCTCTTGTTTTCAGTCAACGTTAGATTGATTTTATACAGAAGTAGAAGTTCCATTCTGTTCTTCTAAAAATATGTTTACAGAATAAGCATGAGAATGGAAGATATTGTCTGCATGCATTACAGTGATATGTACTATCGTAATAAATGCATGGCTGTCAAAAAGATATACGTGAGGACTTTGACTTTTTCAACGTATTCAAAAATTAGCTCGAAAACGAAATCGTTATTTTCCATGAAATCGTTACATGTATGACTTATGAAATCATTATGCAAATGAGTTGATATTCATGTAAATCGTTGTGCACTTATAAGCAAATCGTTATGCACAAGTCATTATAATTAAATCGTTAAAGACAATGTGAATGAATTGTTATTTGCTGTATCAAATCGTTATAAGAGTAAATCATTATGATGGTATAGGCAAATTGTTGTGAACCAAGTCGTTACGAACAAATCGTTGTTCTTTACTTAAGAAATCGATGTGATCACTAGAGAAATCGTTATGATAGCAAATCGTTACGATCACTAAGAAATCATTACGAGGGCAAATCGTTACGAATACTTAACAAATCGATGTGAGGGCAAATCGTTGCGATCACTTATCGAATCGTTATGACCACTAAAGAAATCGTTATGATAGCAAATTATTACGATCACTAAAGAAATCGTTACGATGGCAAATCGTTACGAATACTTAACAAATCTATGTGAGGGAAAATCGTTGCAATCACTTAACAAATCGTTGTGAGGGCAAATCGTTGCGATCACTTATCGAATCGTTGTGAAGGAAATCGTTGCGATCACTTATCGAATCGTTGTGAGGGCAAATCGTTGCGATCACTTATCGAATCGTTGTAGCTTTGATGAAATCGTTATGACTTACAGAGAATCGATGTGGACTTAGACAAATATTGATGCTTTGAACTCTCACTGTTGTAGTGTGATGAATACTTACTTGATTGGCTTGTTTTCCCTTGGTTTATTTCCTGTATTTAGACTTCATAGAAAGTATGTTAGTAACCTTTATCATAGTTTTGTTAATCACCAAAATAGATATAATTTATTTAAATTACATGGGGATAAACTGATCATCAATCTCCCCTTTTTGGTGATGACAAAACTTAACAATTAGCAAAGATGATCTGAAATAAGTCTAAGCATAATTGTGGAAATAACATAAATATAATGTATTTCAGAAATGCAATATTTTCTCCCCCTTTTTGTCATTTAAGCAAAAAGATCAAGGGTGTGACAAAGAAGAGAGAAAAAAGCACAAAGAGAGGAACAAAGAGATTTATTGAGCATTGGAGGGTTCAGAGAGATAGAAGGCAGGAGACAAGAGAGATGCAAAGCGCCTAATGGCAGGTAGCGCTTGGCGTTCCTGCTCTTCAAAATAGGCTTGAAATGCGCCAAGCTCAATGCAATAGGAGGGTCCCATGGTGGGAGCCATCCTCTTGATGTGAAGCTGCCTCTGATCCGATATGAAATCCCAATATTTGACATTGCCAAGAGCTACCTTGTAGGGGGTGAAGCAACCAAAACTGGCAAACTGAAGAAACTGAGTAATTTTAAAGGGATAGAAGATATGATGCTGCCGAAGTTCCTTCTTTATTCCAGAAATACCCTATACCGCTCTTCCCATTTCATGAAGGAGTCCCGGACAAGGTGAAGAGAATTGCATCCAAAAAGTCAACGGCAGTCAGAAGAGGTTGATTGGAACGAGCCTGAGAAGCATTCAGCTCTTTAAGCTGTTGAGCAGATAGAGTGTAGAGCTTTTCCCAATCAGCAGGTGACAACCTCTCACACTCAGATAGAATAGGTGCAAGGACATCTGCCTTGAGGTACCCCTGAAGATACTGCTTGAAGACAAATCTATGAAAAGCAAGGTTACGACCTTCTTGCACAGAGAGCCTGGCCATAACCTGAGCAGCTCTCTCAAACATGAGTGTGCCCACAGATGAGTCCATGATCAGGGAGTGAAGAGGAGGAAGGAACACCACATCAGGAATTACCAAGGTGGCAAAATCAACTCGGAGAGGTTCGGTGTGAGCAACCCTGGAACTGAGATCACGGATGGCTTGCCTGAACTGGCCCAACTGCACCTCTGGAATGTTATTAAGATAGCAGTAAACGCAGTACATTTTGTAGTGCCGGATGAACTTGATTTCCTTCTGAATGAAAGGTCCAAAAAGATTTTTATGATGAATCTGAAACCATTCAGAGAGAGGTAGAGGAGCTTCTCTGGGTGGATATCTGGCGGCTTGAGTACGACGAAATTGATTGTACAGATCTCTGTTGCTCCGAGCCCACTGCTCTTCAGTTTTGGCTTCAGTCATGGAAAAAAAATTTGACTGTTGAGCCTTGGAAAGAAAGGCATAAGGGAAAATGGTATTGAGATGGGCCGAAAGATTTTGGAAGGGAAGGCCAAAGAGGTGAGCAAACACTACCTTTTGAAGAAATTCCTCATAGATAGATTGTTGCTTATTGGTGATAGAAAGAGAAAACCAAAGTGGAGGATAACAAGGTTCAGAAGAGACAGGATGGGTGGAAGTGAGTCTCCTCTTCTTAGGAACAGGACTGGAAGAGTCTGTCCTATGAGAATGGGTCCCAACAGCTAGGACTGAACGAAGTATTGCTACTTCAAATTCATCCTTGATGTCTTGGATTTCTGTGTGAGCCAATTGGGCACCCTCAGGAATAATAGTAATGAAGGAAGGAGGTGTTTGTGGATGGAAGAGAGATGCAGGGGTGATGGAAGGGAGATCAGATGGTCCTGAATAAGAAGAAGAAGAAGAAGGACCACTAGAAGAGGCTCCAGCTGAAGAAGCTGTGGAAGGAACCTCAACAGAAGATAAGGGTGGAGGAATAATGGTGGAGGAAGTAGGAGATGAAGGAGTTTGGGAAGGAAAGGTGCAGGTGAGGAAATTGTTCTAGAGCGGGGTCGTTTGAAGGTGAGAGGAGCTGGAGGAGCAGTGGATGAGGTGGGTGGAGAAGGAGGGGCTGGAGTTGGAAGGGTAGGAAGGACAGAGGGCTCTAGAGCTACAGCCTGATCTTCTTCTCTTAAAGCATCCTCTGCCGGCCCTGCTGGCCCAGATTCCTCAGCAACAACCACTTCTTTAACGAGCTCATTCTCAACATGAATTGGCCCTTGTGGCCCTACTGATTTTTCAGACAAAGGCCCTGATGGCCGCTCTTCCTCTTGCTGCTGCTCTGCAAAGACAGGCCCTGATGGCCGCTCTTCCTCTTGCTACTGCTCTGCAAAGACAGGCCCTAATGGCCTAGCTTCATCATCCTACTGTTGCTCTACAATGACAGGCCCTGATGGCCTATTACTTTCTTCACTTGGCCCTGATGGCCCTGCACTACAGGAAGGAGGGGCGAGAGATGGTAAGTGATCCCTCACAAATGCTGACAAATCCACAAGCACCTTCTTCATACTGTCATAATCTTTTCTTAGGCTTGCAAGTTCAGATGACAGTGCCCCTAATTCACGGGCAGATGAGCTTTGAGTGATAAAAAAGGAGTCCATATCCGACTTCACGGAACACAAAATTTTTCCTTGCTCATCCAGGCACTCAACAATGGGTTTCAAATTTACTTTCAACTTCTTTTTCCCAGACCTCCTGTGTGACTTACTGGTGAGGAGAGGAACTTCTTTAGCCACACCTTTTCCTTTGCCTTCTCTTGCCCTAACCACGGGCTCTTCATGGTCAACATTTTCATTTTCCTCTTCTGAGGCACTTTCCACAATGCCTTCTCTAAACTGATCATCAATGGGGGCATTGGCAATTTGCTCCCCATGACTTGCTACTTGCTCATCAACATGTTGCTCCCCCTCAATGGGAGCATCTTCTACAACTAAGTCTTCATGAGCAACTACTTGCTCCCCCTGACTGGGAGCATCTTCCATAACAATCTCATCAATGTGGCCTGATGCCACAGCTTCTGCAATTTGAACTTCATTAACTACTGGATCCCTTAGAGAGCTTTGGATGGATTCCAGTACATCTCTGAGTACTGAGCCTACTCGGGAAGAGGGAAGAGGATCCTCTGAACTATGCCCAACGGGCTCAATATCCTCTGGAGGTATATCCTCAATTCTGCTGCTGCTGTTGCTGCTTCCACAGATGGTGCTGCTGCTACTTCTGGTTTTGTTGCTGCCTGAACTGCTTTTACCTCTAGAAGCACAGGAACTGCGCCAGCTGCTTCCTGACCTTCTTGGGCTTCGCCAATGATGGCTTCACCCTAGCCACAGAAGTCTTTGTCCAGACCCCATTGACAAAGAAAACCCACTTTTTCTCAAATTTCTGGACCGGATATCTTGGCCCATCTTTTCAGACACATCTCCCACCACGCTAATGCCATAATGTTGAAATATCTTGTGAGCAGATGAGCATAAGGTAGAGAAACGTTCAGCTTGCTCTTTGTGTCCCATACCTGTGCGCTTGCAAACTTCATCCTTTCAATCATAATCTCTGCAGTGTTGATTTCTTGGTTCTGGACAGCCCAGAACATCAGGTCGGAGTCCGCCTTTGTGCAAGTGGAGAAGGTGGCACTCCTTGGGACTACTATTTGACACACAATGAAATGCAATAAGCGATTAAACGCATTCAACTGGTTGATGTCTAGTTTTCCATCCTTCAATCTGAATTCGGGACCAACAATCCCTAAACCTTTGCCTGGATATCCACAGTGTGAACTCCACTGTGTCCGGAGGTAGTCACACAAAGAGAGATGCCAAAAGGTCTCGTGTGACCCTAATCTGAGTTCCCTTGACCATGGAAGTTAGGGTTCCGTCTTCCTCTGTCTTCAGACATACACAGAAAGCTTTCACAAGGTCTGGATAACTTACTTCTGATAGGGTGGCTATCTTTGTCCACTTCAATCTGCCCATAGCTGCGACGATACTGCCCATTCCATTCTTCTGCAAGTCAGCCACATCTACTACTTTGTGGCCGCAAAGCTTGGTCTTTACTGAAGCATATCTTTCCTACTGCTTGGCGGTAAGAAGTGCAGCTCCATAGCCACTGACGCTGCCGGAGACACCAGAAGAGGCCATGGTTTTGGATGGGAAGAGTTTCTGGATGATCTAAATGGAGAAAGGAGTAGAACCCCTCAAGAAATTTCTCGCGGGAAAAAGTGGAAGCTTGAAATCTCAGGGAGTCGATAGGGTATCGCCTCAAGTAGAAGGAGGAAGATGATGAAGGGATGCAAATCGTTGCCGCACAGATGTCGGGATATAAAGGAAAAGTTAAAAGAATGACCTTTAGAATTTAGAGGCACTATGATGGCAGAAAACGACAAACTGACTAGTTCAATGGAATAAATTCTTATAAAATAACGAACCAACATGACAAATTAAAAGGATAGACAATAACTGGAATTTTGCTCAATTTTTAGAGGAAAAATAATTTTAAATTCTGAAATTAATATTTAGTTTTAAACAGATGATTCTTTCACAATTTACACATGCCTAATTCTCTTCTAAGAGAAGTAAATCTCTCTTCGGGTAAGGCCTTTGTGAAGATATCTGCTAACTGATTGTTTGATTCAATAAATGAAATATCAATGTTGCATTTGCTACATGATCACGAATGAAATGATATCTAACCTCAATGTGTTTAGTCCTTGAGTGTTGTACTGGGTTCTTGGTTAGATTTATAGCACTGGTATTGTCGCATAACAATGGAATTGTCTTGATATGTAACCCATAATCCTCAAGTTGTTGCTTGATCCATAGGAGTTGTGTGCAACAACTTCCAGCAGCTACATACTCAGCTTCAGCTATTGACAGAGCTACTGAATTTTGTTTTTTTAGGACCATGATATCAAACAACCTGCAAGGAATTGACAACAGCCACTGGTGCTTTTTCTGTCTATTTTGCATCCAGCATAATCAGCATCAGAGTATCCTACCAAATTAATTTGACATGATTTTGGATACCATATACCTAAGTCATAGGTTCTAACTAAGTATCTAAATATTCTTTTGACATTAATTAAATGAGATTCTTTAGGATCTGCCTGATACCTAGCACACATACATACACTAAACAATATATCAGGTCTACTAGCAGTTAAGTACAGTAAAGATCCTATCATACCTCTGTAGATTTTTTGATCTACATTCTTACCATCTTTGTCACTGTCCATTCTTGTTGATGTGCTCATGGGTGTTGATAATGGCTTGGCATTTTCGAATCCAAACTTCTTTAAGAGTTCCTTGGTATATTTGGCTTGACATATGTGGGTGCCTTCTTTTCCTTGCTTAATTTGCAATCGAAGGAAGTAGTTAAGCTCTCCCATCATGCTCATCTCGAATTCTCCTTGCATAAGCTTCTCAATTACTTGCAAAGAGATTCGTCAGTAGAACCAAATATTATATCATCAACATATATTTGAACAAGCAGAATATGTTTGACCTTAGATTTGACAAGTAGTGTACTATCTACTTGACCTCTAGTACAACCATGGTCTAGTAGAAATGAGCTAAGCCTTTCATATCAGGCCCTAGGTGCTTGTTTTAAACCATATAAAGCTTTGTGCAACTTAAAAACATGGTTGGGAAAATCAATGTCATCAAAACCTGGAGGTTGTTCTACATAAACTTCCTCCTTAATAAAACTGTTTAGAAAAGCAGATTTCACATCCATTTGAAATAATTTTAAATCTAATGCAGATGCATATGCAAGTAGAATCCTAATAGCCTCAAGTCTAGCTAAAGGTGCATAGGTTTCATCGAAATCTATGCCTTCCTCTTGGGAATAGCCTTGAGCTACCAATCTGGCCTTGTTTCTTAAGATCACACCAGCTTCATCCAATTTATTTCTGAACACCCATTTGGTGCCTATCACTGGATGATCTGATGGTCTAGGAACAAGTGATCATACTTGGTTTCTCTTGAACTGATTCAGTTCATCTTGCATGGCTAAAATCCAAGATTCATCAGTAAGAGCTTCATTGACTGTCCTAGGCTCTATTTGAGAAACAAAAGCCAAATAATCACATGGAATCATGTTACCTCTTGTTCTTACCCCTACAGATGGATCACCAATAATGTTTTCAGGTGGGTGATCTTTCTTGTGTCTCCACTCTTTTGGAAGATTTTGATGAGAGATATCTCTTTGTTGCAGGTCTTCCAGAGGTGGATCTTCCTTGTCCTCAATTGAAGTATTCTTTAGTTTCTTGGACAATTCATCTGCATCATCATTGTCACTATCTTCTTCCTTTCTCAAGGAACGGTTAGTTTCATCAAAGATAATATGTACTGACTGCTCAATTAATAAAGTGCGCTTATTAAACACTCTATATCCTTTAGGTTTAGAAGCATACCCCATGAAGATGCCTTCATCTAATTTGGCATCTAACTTACCAATGTCTCTTTTGCCGTTATTATGGATGAAGCATGGACATCCGAATGTCCTGAAGTGACTGACCTTTGGCTTCTTTCCCTTGTACAATTCATAGGCTATCTTCTTTAGTATGGGCCTGATCATTACTCTGTTAATAATGTAACTTGTTGTGTTAACTGCTTCAGCCCAAAAATATCTTGGCAGATCATATTCTGACAGCATTGTTCTTGCCATGTCCAACAGGGTTCTGTTCTTCCTCTCAGCAACTCCATTTTATTGTGGTGTCCTTGGTGCTGAGAAATTATGCTCTATGCCTTGATCATCACAGAAATTTGCAAATCTTTCATTTTGGAATTCTCCTCCATGGTCTGATCGGATTCCAACTGTAACGCCCCGACGTGGAATATCGAAGCGGGATTACAGTTATTAAATAGTACAGAGCGAGAAATAATGCAAACCATTGCACAAATGGTATAATACCAAATAAACTCAATTTCATTAATAATCCAACAATCTCCATTACATCATCGTATCAGAGCCAAAACTAGGGCCCATAGTACTTTATTGAAATCAAACTATTACATAATGACTAACTGACTCACTAACTCTTATCTATACTAACTACTACTAGATAGCGCTGGTGGCTGAAATGGTCACTCCTGAGCATCTCCCTCAGTCCCGTCCTCGTATGTGTGGTCGTCTCCATCCGACTCACCTGAACACATTAAATAAAAATGCAGGATGAGCGAATAACGCCCAGTAGGACTTAATATCTCATGAACACAAGCATGCTTTAAATAGTTAATGTTTTAATGGCAGGCTAACTAGAGAGTAAAGTCATGTAGAGCATGTCACGATAACGAGAGAACAATTGCAACTGGCACAGGGAAAATAGTACAACGAGAACGACAATAGAATGGCCATGTAACGATATAACATGTAAATTGCACAACGTGCACTAGTAATGATCACGCTTGCACTTGCAGAGATAGCACTTTTGATTGTCATAGATTAATCTAGATAGTTAACTGGCGCTGGATGCATGCCGTAACACATCCTATGATCATTTTAACTCCCATGGGTACTGGCACTTTTCGGGCGCTCCTCCCAGGACCTGATCGGGCCCTATTGCGCTGGCATTAGTCATTTCTTTTATCTTAGACAATCACACGAATGGCCAATAGAGTACCAAGAAGAGATAAGAGAGTATTAGACGAGATAGATGAGAGTGTAGAGAGAACGTGAACAGATGAGAGTAAAGAGACTGTAGATGAGAGGGGTACAATCGTAAAATGATGATAAACACGATAGTAACGGTTGCACAGCACCAAGTCGGGTACCGGCAGTCTGGTAGAAATCACAACCGCCCTTAGTCGTGCTGTGTACATGGGTCAGGTGGTCCGGTGTGAACTCAAGACGAGAAGGAACACTAAGGCTTGGATCGTACTGATCCCTAAGAGTGTAACGGGTTTTGAGGTACAACCATCTCATTGACTAAGGACGTGCGCCAAAGCCAAGAAGACTTACGGAGGTCTTAACAAGGAGTCCCTGGTCTAATCGAGAGTATTCTCGGTGGAGAGGTGGTCCAAGTCAAGGGAAAGTTGTAAAAATGGGTCCGTCGTGCCTCGAGTGCTCGAAGGCCGAGGGAAAACGGTAACGGTAGATAAAATGAGCGAGTAAAAATGGAAACAATGTATTTAACAAAATAAGGTAATTTAGTCATTTATTTCGATATTTACCGAATACATTATTGCATAATTTATCAAGGTCAAATGGTATTAATAACGTTGTGTGTGTGTAAGTGTAAAGAAATCTTGAGGATATGACAAGTCGTGCAAATGTCATTTAAATAATAATTGTATATCATAAATGTCAATTTTATTTACCAAGTCGAATTAACTATAACATGGGTTAATCATAGCTAATTCAGACGTATGTAGACAAAAGCAGGGATACAAGCACAATATTTGTTCTGGCCGAAATTTAAAGAACGCGACGGGGGTGCCCGTCGCGATCATGTCGCGACGGGGCGCATGGGCGCGTTACTCATCGTGTCGCGACGGGGTATCCCGTCGCGGTTCTGGACGCGGTGGTGCGGCCTGGCGCGACAGGCGAACCGGCCGGCTGGCCTGGTTCGGGTTTGTGAACGCGGCGGCGAGGCCCGTCGCGTTCATGACGCGGCCTTCAGGCCGACCGCGACACCCGTTATCGCGGCGCATCGCACCGTCGCGATAACAGGGGCAGTCCAGGGTTTTCCCTTTTCCTCTGTGTGGACCTTCTTGATACAGGGTCAATATAAATTCAGTATAAATTCGTACGGTGATTCAAAAAGCATGAAACCAGTTTTAAACAAAAGTAGACATGTATATCTATCAACATGCACGATTAATTTGAAAATAGTCAAGGTTTAGATATGGATTGATCAGGTTACTTTTCGGTAACCTAAACAGGCGTAGTCAGTGTTCCACGAATTATTAGGGATGAATACATGATGAAAAATTACGAAACTAGAGGCGTTTGAAAGCCAACAGGATGTAGTATTTATGATAATTTTACCATAATCAGAGATCAAGTATAAACGGGGTTCAAAAGCAATCATGAAGGGTCGGGTGCATGTATCTGACAGATATTCAAAGAATTAATTCTCCCTCATGGGAGATCTAAATAGAACGAAACCAGAGCGTTTGAAAGCTATTAAACTGTAGTATCATTGAGAATTTTATCATAGCATGGGAACAAGTACGTGCATGGGATTAGAGAAAACATGAGATTAGGGTTCATGGTCACACCAGGGTTTCATGAATTAAATTTGCCCAAATGGATGAACGGAATACAACAAAACCATAGGGCTTTGAAGAGGTGCATGAAGGCTACCTAGGATAATTGTTTCACGATTTTAGCTTGAGAGATTGCCTACCTTTTTCGTGAAGTAAGAAAGCCCTAGTTTGGATGACGAAAAAATAAGAAAACCCTTCTTGCTCCAAGCCTTCTCCTTCCTTGCTCCTTGGTCCAGATCTTCTCCTCTTCATCTCCAAAGGTCTTAGCACGAAATTGTGGGGTGCTAGGGTCAAATGGGGGTGTTTTGATGGCCTATAGAGTTCTAAATCACCTAAAACTTTTTCTTTCTCATCCAACTCCGAAATTGGTATTATCTCTCACTTTCTCTTATTTATCCACCTAATAGAGTTGAGAAGGGATCCAATTTCATGGGTAGAGGTTTAGGATAAGTCTAGGACTCTTTTTAGGATGGGTATGGATATTTAATAATTATTTAAACCTTTCCTAATTATCACTTATTTTTATTCCGAATTTGGCTTAATTATTTCTCATCCCACGATGAGCTACCTTATTTGGGCCCAATCTATTAGGTTTTAGTTATTAGAGTAACCCATTAATAATTTAGTAATAGGTATTACATTAATTCCCTTTGTTTTCTTTATTCTCCCTTTATAATTAAATCAATTTATCTCATTTATTTAAATAATAAAATTTTTATTTTATTTGGATTTTGAAAATCCAGGTGCTACATCCTCCCCCTCTTAAAAAGAATTTGGTCCCAAATTCACTCAATCGTAAGAGGAAGAATGACTTACTGAATAATGCCGGATAATTCGTCGCATTGTAGCTTCGGGCTCCCACGTGGCCTCTTCAACTCCGTGATTTCTCCACAAATCTTCACCACGGGTATGGATCGATTCCGAAGCTGTTGTATCTTCTTGTCCAAATCTTCACTGGCCTTTCTTCATAAGTCATATCCTTGTTCAGAGTAATGTCATCATAGCTGATTACGTGTGATGGATCGTACACGTACTTTCTCAGCATTGACATGGAACACGTTATGTACGGTAGAGAACTGGGGTGGTAGTGCCAGTCGATATGCTACCTCACCCACTCTATCTAACACCTCAAACGGACCTATGAATCTTGGTCTCAATTTGCCTTTCATCCCAAATCTTTGGAATCCTCTGGTCGGGATACTTTAGCATTACATGATCTCCAGCTTGAAATTCCAAGTCTCTTCTTCTTTTGTCTGCATAGCTCTTTGCCTGGACTGAGCTATCTTAATTCTGTCTCTGATAATCTGTATGTCTCTGCTAGTATTCTGCACCATGTCTGGTCCCAGCCATTGCTGTTCACCTACTTCATTCCAGCATACTGGCGATCTGCAACTCCTGCCATACAGTGCTTCAAATGGTGCCATTTTAATGCTGGTCTGATAGCTATTGTTGTAGGCAAATTCTATAGAGACAGTAGTTCATTCCAATACCCTTCAAAGTCTATAGCACAAGCTCATAGCATGTCCTCCACTATCTGATTTGTTCTTTCGGTCTGTCCATCCGTCTGTGGGTGGAAAGCTGTGCTAAAGTTGAGTTTTGTGCCTAGGGCAGTCTGGAGTCCCTTCCAGAATCTAGATGTGAATCTGGGGTCACAATCCGAGACAATGGATACTAGAACTCCATGTAGTCTGACTATCTCCTTACATACAATGCTGCTAACACATCCACACTCCAAGTGCTCTTAATGGCAAGGAAGTGTGCGGACATGGTTAAACGGTCCACAATAACCCAGATAGCATCAAGTCCACCACGAGTTCGGGGTAAACCCATGATGAAATCCATGCCGATGCTTTCCCACTTCCATTCAGGTATGTCCAGGGGCCTAAGTACACCCGCAGGACGACGGTGTTCGGCTTTCACCTGTTGACAAGTGAGGCAGTGCGCGGCATGCTCAGCCACCTCACGCTTCATGTTTGGCCACCAAAATGACCTCTTCATGTCTTGGTACATCTTAGTTGCACCTGGATGTATTGTGTACTTGGTCTTGTGGGCTTCATCCATCAGTTTCCTTTTCAGCTCTTCATTGTCAGGCACACAAGTCCTGGCTTGGAATAATATCCTTCCATCTTCAGCGATGGAGAAGTCTGGCTTGTCAGCTATGGTCTCCCTGACTCGGACTAGAAATGGATCATTTGCTTGTTGCTCTTTGATCTCGACAAATATATCGGGTTGAGCTTTAAGGTTAGCCACTAACATCTTATCACTTCTCTTTTCAATATTCAGATCTAGACTGCGAACAAATTGCCCATTGCCCATGACTAGACAAGATATCGAAGCTACTGACTTTCTGCTAAGTGCATCAGCTACTGCAATACCTTTGCCTGGGTGATATTGAATGTTGAAATCAAAATCCTTCAAGTACTCCAGCCATCTCCGTTGTCGCATATTGAGCTCCTTTTGAGAAAATAAGTATTTCAAACTCTTGTGGTCGGAGTAGACAATAAATTGTTCCCCATACAGGTAATGCCTCCAGATCTTGAGTGCAAATACCACAGCAGCTAGCTCTAAGTCATGGACAGGATAGTTAACCTCATGTTGCTTCAACTGCCTTGAAGAATAAGCTATCACTTTCTCATTCTGCATTAGTACATAGCCTAGACCGATTCCAGATGCATCAGTGTAGACTGAGAATCCTGCGCCCTCGACTGGTAACGCAAGGATAGGTGCAGACGTCAACAACTGCTTCAGTGTCTGGAAGCTCTTCTCGCACTCCTTACTCCAGACATAGGGATTCTCTTCTGCGTAAGACGCGTAAGAGGTACAACTATCTTGGAGAAATCCTTTATGAACCGTCTATAATATCCAGCCAGTCCAAGAAAGCTCCTGATTTCTGTGACATTGGTCGGCCTTTCCCAGTTGAGCACGGCTTCTACCTTGGAAGGGTCGACAGCGATACCAACCTTGGAAATGACATGTCCTAGGAACGACACCTCCTCGAGCCAGAATTCACACTTGCTCAATTTGGCGTAAAGTTGGTTGTCCCGCAAGATTTGCAGAGCGATCCTCAGATGCTCCTCGTGCTCTTCTTTGGTCTTGGAGTATATGAGAATATCATCAATGAATACCACGACGAACTTGTCGAGGTAGGGCCGGTAGATGCTGTTCATTAATTGCATAAAAGCTGCAGGAGCATTGGTTAGTCCAAAAGGCATGACTACAAATTCATAATGACCGTACCTGCTCCTGAAAGTTGTCTTGTAAATATCTGCATCTTTAATCCTCATTTGATGATATCCCGATCTAAGGTCAATCTTAGAAAAGTACTTTGCTCCTGATATCTGATCAAATAGTTCATCGACACGCGGCAGAGGGTACTTGTTCTTGATAGTGAGATTGTTCAACTGCCTGTAATCGATGCATAACCTCATGGATCCGTCCTTCTTCTTGACGAACAGCACTGGTGCTCCCCAAGGAGAAGTACTCGGCCTAATGAAACCCTTTCTAGAAGTTCCATCAATTGCTCTTTCAACTCTTTTAATTCAGCGGGGGACATCTTGTAGGGTTGCCGTGAAACGGTGCAGCTCCAGGTACGAGGTCAATTGAGAAATTTACATCTCTCTCGGGTGGAATGCCTGGTAGCTCATCGGGAAACACATCAGGGTATTCTTGCACTATATGGATGTCTGATATCTTAATTGCTTTCTTCTCAACTATAATTGCGGCGAGAAATGCCACACAACCCTTTCTTATCATGTTCTGTGCCTTTATAGCAGAGACGAGGGACAAGTATCGCTTGTGCCTACGTCCTGTGAAGGTCAGCTTAGGGAATTCACTAAAAGAAATTTTTCCTCTTCTACAATCCACGATAGCCCCATACGTGGATAGCCAATCGGCTCCCAAAATGACATCGTAGCCCTCCATGGGCATACAGATCAAGTCAGCTCTAAGGTTAAGTTCACCAACCTTAACATCAGCTAATGGAAAATATTTATTTAATTGAGCCTTTCTCCTAGTGGTGTTGTGACGATAATTCAAATATCATAGATGCAGGTTTCTCATTTAGGGTATCAGCAAATGCTTGTGATGAACGAATGCGTTGCGCCAGTATCGAACAAAACAAATGCTGATTGAGAAAAGACTGGTAGTGTACCTTCGACGACCCACCTTCCTCGGTGGTCTCCACTTCTTGTAGAGCCTGCAGTCTGCCTAGCTTCCTTTGTCCCGCAGGATGCTTCTCATTTTTTTCCTTGAGCAATGGGCACTCTGAATGCGGTGATCACGACTGCCACAGCGAAGGCATGCACCTGCCTTCCTCCAGCACTCTTCCGTTGTGTGACCTAGCTTGTCACAATGCTTGCATCTTGGCTTGTTGTTTGGAGTAGTAGTGGTTGGGACTTTGGGCTTCCGCTCCTGGCTTGGCCCGTCAGTGATACTTAACGGCCTTTTCTTGCCGTTAGTAGGCTTGTTGATACTCCGGAAGTTTGCTCCTTTCTGAATATTCTACCCTTGATGCGCTCAGTGAGTTCAGTCGCATCTTCCAAGCATTGTGCTCTCCTGACCATCTCTGGGTAGGTCTGAATATCAAATGGTGCTAGTTGGGTAATATATACGGGTCTAAGCCCGTTGAGGAATCTCTTCGCCTTCATCCTCTGAGTACTAACCAGATGATTGGCGTAGCGAGCCAATCGAGAGAAATGTGCCTCATATTCTACAACTGTTAGGTTTCTCTGTTTCAGAGCGGCGAACTCGGCGGCTTTCCTTTCTTGAACTCTTTCTGAAAAATATTTGGAGTTGAATTGCTCCTTAAACTCATTCCACGTAAACTGAGCGTCAGCCCGTGTGGCCTCAATGGACTCCCACCACGCACGGGCGTCCCTTTCAAGCTGGAATGTGGCAAGTAAAAGTTTATCTCCACCGCGCATTGCATAACGCGGAAAATACGCTCAGTCTCCTTGAGCCAGTTCTCGGCCTCATCAGGGTCTGTGGTACCACTGAATCGAGGCGGGTTCAGGTTGCAGAAATTTCTATGTAAATCTCCAGCTGCTCGGTTGTTGTTATTGTTGTTGTTGTTGGCTCCAGCAGTCTGAAGTAAATCTTGGGTAATCTGTTGGATAGTCTGCTGCATGTCACGGAGTTGAGCACGCTCCGCTGCCATTGATTAAGTTCCTTCAAAAGAGAATTTAAATGTAAGTCGTTGAGTTTTGCACTAGGTTTGTGTGTGTGTGAATCCATTTTATCTCATTACCCACGGTTTTACCCATCTCACATAGGTATGGAATTTGACTCTAAGTCAAGTCAGGTCAAACCTAGATCATCCTATACTTAAGAATAACCTAGGCTCTGATACCACAAAACTGTAATACGGAATATCGGAGCGATTACAGTTATTAAATAGTACAGAGCGAGAAATAAATGCAAACCATTGTACAAATGGTATAATACCAAATAAACTACAATTTCATTAATAATCCAACAATCTCCATTACATCATCGTATCAGAGCCAAAACTAGGGCCCATAGTACTTTATTGAAAATCAAACTATTACATAATGACTAACTGACTCACTAACTCTTATCTATACTAACTACTACTAGATAGCGCTGGTGGCTGAAATGGTCACTCCTGAGCATCTCCCTCAGTTCCGTCCTCGTATGTGTGGTCGTCTCCATCCGACTCACCTGAACACATTAAATAAAAATGCAGGATGAGCGAATAACGCCCAGTAGGACTTAATATCTCATGAACACAAGCATGCTTTAAATAGTTAATGTTTTAATGGCAGGCTAACTAGAGAGTAAAGTCATGTAGAGCATGTCACGATAACGAGAGAACAATTGCAACTGGCACAGGGAAAATAGTACAACGAGAACGATAATAGAATGGCCATGTAACGATATAACATGTAAATTGCACAACGGTGCACTAGTAATGATCACGCTTGCACTTGCAGAGATAGCACTTTGATTGTCATAGATTAATCTAGATAGTTAACTGGCGCTGGATGCATGCCGTAACACATCCTATGATCATTTTAACTCCCATGGGTACTGGCACTTTTCGGGCGCTCCTCCCAGGACCTGATCGGGCCCTATTGCGCTGGCATTAGTCATTTCTTTTATCTTAGACAATCACACGAATGGCCAATAGAGTACCAAGAAGAGATAAGAGAGTATTAGACGAGATAGATGAGAGTGTAGAGAGAACGTGAACAGATGAGAGTAAAGAGACTGTAGATGAGAGGGGTACAATCGTAAAACGATGATAAACACGATAGTAACGGTTGCACAGCACCAAGTCGGGTACCGGCAGTTGGTAGAAATCACAACCGCCCCTTAGCCGTGCTGTGTACACGGGTCAGGTGGTCGGTGTGAACTCAAGACGAGAAGGAACACTAAGGCTTGGATCGTACTGATCCCTAAGAGTGTAACGGGTTTTGAGGTACAACCAGCTCGTTGACTAAGGACGTGCGCCAAAGCCAAGAAGACTTACGGAGGTCTTGACAAGGAGTCCCTAGTCCAATCGAGAGTATTCTCGGTGGAGAGGTGGTCCAAGTCAAGGGAAAGTGTGTAAAAACGGGTCCGTCGTGCCTCGAGTGCTCGAAGGCCGAGGGAAAACGGTAACGGTAGATAAAATGCGCGAGTAAAAATGGAAACAATTGTATTTAACAAATAGGGTAATTTAGTCATTTATTTCGATAATTTACCGAATACATTATTGCATAATTTATCAAGGTCAAATGGTAATTAATAACGTTGTGTGTGTGTAAGTGTAAAGAAATCTTGAGGATATGACAAGTCGTGCAAATGTCATTTTAAATAATTAATTGTATATCATAAATGTCAATTTTTATTTTACCAAGTCGAATTAACTATAACATGGGTTAATCATAGCTAATTTAGACGTATGTAGACAAATCAGCAGGGATACAAGCACAATATTTGTTTTGGCCGAAATTTAAGGAACGCGACAGGCACCCCGTCGCGATCATGTCGCGACGGGGCGCATGGGCGCGTTACTCATCGTGTCGCGACGGGGTATCCCATCGCGGTTCTGGACGCGGTGGTGCGGCCTGGCGCGACAGGCGAACCGGCCGGCCTGGCCTGGTTCGGGTTTGTGAACGCGGCGGCGAGGCCCGTCGCGTTCATGACGCGGCCTTCAGGCCGACCACGATACACCCGTTATCGCGGCGCATCGCGCCGTCGCGATAACAGGGGCGGTCCAAGGTTTTTCCCTTTTCCTCTGTGTGGACCCTTCTTGATACAGGGTCAATATAAATTCAGTATAAATTCGTACAGTGATCCAAAAAGCATAAAACCAGTTTTAAACGAAAGTAGACATGTATATCTATCAACATGCACGATTAATTTGAAAATAGTCAAGGTTTAGACATGATTGATCAGGTTACTTTTCGGTAACCTAAACAGGCGCAGTCAGTGTTCCACGAATTATTCCGGGATGAATACATGATGAAAATTACGAAACTAGCGGTGTTTGAAAGAAAACAGGATGTAGTATTTATGATAATTTTATCATAATCCGAGATCAAGTATAAACGGGGTTCAAAAGCAATCATGAAGGGTCGGTGCATGTATCTGACAGATATTCAAAGAATTAATTCTCCCTCATGGGAGATCTAAATAGAACGAAACCAAGAGCGTTTGAAAGCTATTGAACTGTAGTATCATTGAAATTTTCTCATAGCATGGGAACAAGTACGTGCAGGGGATTAGAGAAAACATGAGATTAGGGTTCATGGTCACAGCAGGGCTTCATGAATTAAATTCGCCCAAATGGATGAACGGAATATAACGAAACCATAGGGCTTTGGAAGAGGTGCATGAAGGCTACCTAGGGTAATTGTTTCACGATTTTAGCTTGAGAGATTGCCTACATTTTCATGAAGTAAGAAAGCCCTAGTTTGGATGACGAAAATAAGAAAACCCCTTCTTGCTCCAAGCCTTCTCCTTCCTTGCTCCTTGGTCCAGATCTTCTCCTCTTCGTCTCCAAAGGTCTTAGCACGAAATTGTGGGGTGCTAGGGTCAAATGGGGGTGTTTTGATGGCCTATAGAGTTCTAAATCACCTAAAACTCTTTCTTTCTCATCCAACTCCGAAAATTGGTATTTATCTCCCACTTTCTCTTATTTATCCACCTAATAGAGTTGGGAAGGGATCCAATTTCGTGGGTAGAGGTTTAGGATAAGTCTAGGACTCTTTTTAGGATGGGTATGGACTATTTAATAATTATTTAAACCCTTTCCTAATTATCACTTATTTTTATTCCGAATTTGGCTTAATTATTTCTCATCCCATGATGGGCTAACCTTATTTGGGCCCAATCTATTAGGTTTTAGTTATTAGAGTAACCCATTAATAATTTAGCTTAATGGGTATTACTTTAATTCCCTTTGTTTTCATTTATTCTCCCTTTATACTAATTAAATCAATTTATCTCATTTATTTAAATAATAAAATTTTTATTTTATTTGGATTTTGAAAATCCAGGAGTACTACATCCTCCCCCTCTTAAAAAGAATTTGGTCCCCAAATTCACTCAATCGTAAGAGGAAGAATGACTTACTGAATAATCCGGATAATTCCGGCGCATTGTAGCTTCGGGCTCCCACGTGGCCTCTTCAACTCGTGATTTCTCCACAATATCTTCACCACGGGTATGGATCGATTCCGAAGCTGTTGTATCTTCTTGTCCAAAATCTTCACTGGCCTTTCTTCATAAGTCATATCCTTGTTCAGAGTAATGTCATCATAGCTGATTACGTGTGATGGATCGTACACGTACTTTCTCAGCATTGACACATGGAACACGTTATGTACGGTAGAGAACTGGGGTGGTAGTGCCAGTCGATATGCTACCTCGCCCACTCTATCTAACACCTCAAACGGACCTATGAATCTTGGTCTCAATTTACCTTTCATCCCAAATCTTTGGAATCCTCTGGTCGGGGATACTTTTAGCATTACATGATCTCCGGCTTGAAATTCCAAGTCTCTTCTTCTTTTGTCTGCATAGCTCTTTTGCCTGGACTGAGCTATCTTAATTCTGTCTCTGATAATCTGTATGTCTCTGCTAGTATTCTGCACCATGTCTGGTCCCAGCCATTGCTGTTCACCTACTTCATTCCAGCATACTGGCGATCTGCAACTCCTGCCATACAGTGCTTCAAATGGTGCCATTTTAATGCTGGCCTGATAGCTATTGTTGTAGGCAAATTCTATTAGAGACAGTTGTTCATTCCAATACCCTTCAAAGTCTATAGCACAAGCTCATAGCATGTCCTCCACTATCTGATTTGTTCTTTCGGTCTGTCCATCCGTCTGTGGGTGGAAAGCTGTGCTAAAGTTGAGTTTTGTGCCTAGGGCAGTCTGGAGTCCCTTCCAGAATCTAGATGTGAATCTGGGGTCACGATCCGAGACAATGGATACTGGAACTCCATGTAGTCTGACTATCTCCTTTACATACAATGCTGCTAACACATCCACACTCCAAGTGCTCTTAATGGCAAGGAAGTGTGCGGACTTGGTTAAACGGTCCACAATAACCCAGATAGCATCAAGTCCACCACGAGTTCGGGGTAAACCCATGATGAAATCCATACCGATGCTTTCCCACTTCCATTCAGGTATGTCCAGGGGCCTAAGTACACCCGCAGGACGACGGTGTTCGACTTTCACCTGTTGACAAGTGAGGCAGTGCGCGGCATGCTCAGCCACCTCACGCTTCATGTTTGGCCACCAAAATGACCTCTTCATGTCTTGGTACATCTTAGTTGCACCTGGATGTATTGTGTACTTGGTCTTGTGGGCTTCATCCATCAGTTTCCTTTTCAGCTCTTCATTGTCAGGCACACAAGTCCTGGCTTGGAATAATATCCTTCCATCTTCAGCGATGGAGAAGTCTGGCTTGTCAGCTATGGTCTCCCTGACTCGGACTAGAAATGGATCATTGCTTGTTGCTCTTTGATCTCGACAAATATATCGGGTTGAGCTTTAAGGTTAGCCACTAACATCTTATCACTTCTCTTTTCAATATTCAGATCTAGACTGGCGAATTGCTCTAACAATTGCATCTCGCCCATGACTAGACAAGATATCGAAGCTACTGGCTTTCTGCTAAGTGCATCAGCTACTGCATTACCTTTGCCTGGGTGATATTGAATGTTGAAATCAAAATCCTTCAAGTACTCCTGCCATCTTCGTTGTCGCATATTGAGCTCCTTTTGAGAAAATAAGTATTTCAAACTCTTGTGGTCGGAGTAGACAATAAATTGTTCCCCATACAGGTAATGCCACCAGATCTTTAGTGCAAATACCACAGCAGCTAGCTCTAAGTCATGGACAGGATAGTTAACCTCATGTTGCTTCAACTGCCTTGAAGAATAAGCTATCACTTTCTCATTCTGCATTAGTACACAGCCTAGACCGATTCCAGATGCATCAGTGTAGACTGAGAATCCTGCGCCCTCGACTGGTAACGCAAGGATAGGTGCAGACGTCAACAACTGCTTCAGTGTCTGGAAGCTCTTCTCGCACTCCTTACTCCAGACATAGGGATTCTCTTTCCGCGTAAGACGCGTAAGAGGTACAGCTATCTTGGAGAAATCCTTTATGAACCGTCTATAATATCCAGCCAGTCCAAGAAAGCTCCTGATTTCTGTGACATTGGTCGGCCTTTCCCAGTTGAGCACGGCTTCTACCTTGGAAGGGTCGACAGCGATACCATCCTTGGAAATGACATGTCCTAGGAACGACACCTCCTCGAGCCAGAATTCACACTTGCTCAATTTGGCGTAGAGTTGGTTGTCCCGCAAGATTTGCAGAGCGATCCTCAGATGCTCCTCGTGCTCTTCTTTGGTCTTGGAGTATATGAGAATATCATCAATGAATACCACGACGAACTTGTCGAGGTAGGGCCGGTAGATGCTGTTCATTAATTGCATAAAAGCTGCAGGAGCATTGGTTAGTCCAAAAGGCATGACTACAAATTCATAATGACCGTACCTGCTCCTGAAAGCTGTCTTGTAAATATCTGCATCTTTAATCCTCATTTGATGATATCCCGATCTAAGGTCAATCTTAGAAAAGTACTTTGCTCCTGATATCTGATCAAATAGTTCATCGACACGCGGCAGAGGGTACTTGTTCTTGATAGTGAGATTGTTCAACTGCCTGTAATCGATGCATAACCTCATGGATCCGTCCTTCTTCTTGACGAACAGCACTGGTGCTCCCCAAGGAGAAGTACTCGGCCTAATGAAACCCTTTTCTAGAAGTTCCATCAATTGCTCTTTCAACTCTTTTAATTCAGCGGGGGACATCTTGTAGGGTTTCCGTGAAACCGGTGCAGCTCCAGGTACGAGGTCAATTGAGAAATTTACATCTCTCTCAGGTGGAATGCCTGGTAGCTCATCGGGAAACACATCAGGGTATTCTTGCACTATATGAATGTCTGATATCTTAATTGCTTTCTTCTCAACTATAATTGCGGCGAGAAATGCCACACAACCCTTTCTTATCATGTTCTGTGCCTTTATAGCAGAGACGAGGGACAAGTATCGCTTGTGCCTACGTCCTGTGAAGGTCAGCTTAGGGAATTCACTAAAAGAAATTTTCCCTCTTCTACAATCCACGATAGCCCCATACGTGGATAGCCAATCGGCTCCCAAAATGACATCGTAGCCCTCCATGGGCATACAGATCAAGTCAGCTCTAAGGTTAAGTTCACCAACCTTAACATCAGCTAATGGAAAATATTTATTTAATTGAGCCTTTTCTCCTAGTGGTGTTGTGACCGATAATTCAAATATCATAGATGCAGGTTTCTCATTTAGGGTATCAGCAAATGCTTGTGATATGAACGAATGTGTTGCGCCAGTATCGAACAAAACAAATGCTGATTGAGAAAAGACTGGTAGTGTACCTTCGACGACCCCACCTTCCTCGGTGGTCTCCACTTCTTGTAGAGCCTGAAGTCTGCCTGGCTTCCTTTGTCCCGCAGGACGCTTCTCATTTTCCTTGAGCAATGGGCACTCCTGAATGCGGTGATCACGACTGCCACAGCGAAGGCATGCACCTGCCTTCCTCCAGCACTCTTCCGTCGTGTGACCTAGCTTGTCACAATGCTTGCATCTTGGCTTGTTGTTTAGAGTAGTAGTGGTTGGGACTTTGGGCTTCCGCTCCTGGCTTGGCCCGTCAGTGATACTTAACGGCCTTTTCTTGTCGTTAGTAGGCTTGTTTGATACTCCGGAAGTTTGCTCCTTTCTGAACATTCTACCCTTGATGCGCTCAGTGAGTTCAGTCGCATCTTCCAAGCATTGTGCTCTCCTGACCATCTCTGGGTAGGTCTGAATATCAAATGATGCTAGTTGGGTAATATATGCTGGTCTAAGCCCGTTGAGGAATCTCTTCACCTTCATCCTCTGAGTACTAACCAGATGATTGGCGTAGCGAGCCAATCGAGAGAACTGTGCCTCATATTCTGCAACTGTTAGGTTTCTCTGTTTCAGAGCGGCGAACTCGGCGGCTTTCCTTTCTTGAACTCTTTCTGAAAAATATTTGGAGTTGAATTGCTCCTTAAACTCATTCCACGTAAACTGAGCGTCAGCCCGTGTGGCCTCAATGGACTCCCACCACGCACGGGCGTCCCTTTCAAGCTGGAATGTGGCAAGTAAAAGTTTATCTCCATCCGCGCATTGCATAACGCGGAAAATACGCTCAGTCTCCTTGAGCCAGTTCTCGGCCTCATCAGGGTCTGTGGTACCACTGAATCGAGGCGGGTTCAGGTTGCGGAAATTTCTATGTAAATCTCCAGCTGCTCGGTTGTTGTTATTGTTGTTGTTGTTGGCTCCAGCAGCCTGAAGTAAAGCTTGGGTAATCTGTTGGATAGTCTGCTGCATGTCACGGAGTTGAGCACGCTCCGCTGCCATTGATTAAGTTCCTTCAAAAGAGAATTTAAATGTAAGTCGTTGAGTTTGCACTAGGTTTGTGCGTGTGTGAATCCATTTTATCTCATTATCCACGGTTTTACCCATCTCACATAGGTATGGAATTTGACTCTAAGTCAAGTCAGGTTAAACCTAGATCATCCTATACTTAAGAATAACCTAGGCTCTGATACCACAAAACTGTAACGCCCCGACGCGGAATATCGGAGCGCGATTACAGTTATTAAATAGTACAGAGCGAGAAATAAATGCAAACCATTGCATAAATGGTATATTACCAAATAAACTCCAATTTCATTAATAATCCAACAATCTCCATTACATCATCGTATCATAGCCAAAACTAGGGCCCAGAGTACTTTATTGAAAATCAAACTATTACATAATGACTAACTGACTCACTAACTCTTATCTATACTAACTTCTACTAGATAGCGCTGGTGGCTGAAATGGTCACTCCTGAGCATCTCCCTCAGTCCCGTCCTCGTATGTGTGGTCGTCTCCATCCGACTCACCTGAACACATTAAATAAAAATGCAGGATGAGCGAATAACGCCCAGTAGGACTTAATATCTCATGAACACAAGCATGCTTTAAATAGTTAATGTTTTAATGGCAGGCTAACTAGAGAGTAAAGTCATGTAGAGCATGTCACGATAACAAGAGAACAATTGCAACTGGCACAGGGAAAATAGTACAATGAGAACGACAATAGAATGGCCATGTAACGATATAACATGTAAATTGCACAACGGTGCACTAGTAATGATCACGCTTGCACTTGTAGAGATAGCACTTTTGATTGTCATAGATTAATCTAGATAGTAAACTGGTGCTGGATGCATGCCGTAACACATCCTATGATCATTTTAACTCCCATGGGTACTGGCACTTTTCGGGCGCTCCTCCCAGGACCTGATCGGGCCCTATTGCGCTGGCATTAGTCATTTCTTTTATCTTAGACAATCACACGAATGGCCAATAGAGTACCAAGAAGAGATAAGAGAGTATTAGACGAGATAGATGAGAGTGTAGAGAGAACGTGAACAGATGAGAGTAAAGAGACTGTAGATGAGAGGGGTACAATCGTAAAACGACGGTAAACACGATAGTAACGGTTGCACAGCACCAAGTCGGGTACCGGCAGTCTGGTAGAAATCACAACCGCCCCTTAGCCGTGCTGTGTACACGGGTCAGGTGTGTGAACTCAAGACGAGAAGAAACACTAAGGCTTGGATCGTACTGATCCCTAAGAGTGTAACGGGTTTTGAGGTACAACCAGCTCGTTGACTAAGGACGTGCGCCAAAGCCAAGAAGACTTACGGAGGTCTTGACAAGGAGTCCCTGATCCAATCGAGAGTATTCTCGGTGGAGAGGTGGTCCAAGTCAAGGGAAAGTGTGTAAAAACGGGTCCGTCGTGCCTCGAGTGCTCGAAGGCCTAGGGAAAACGTTAACGGTAGATAAAATGCGCGAGTAAAAATGGAAACAATTGTATTTAACAACATAGGGTAATTTAGTCATTTATTTCGATAATTTACCGAATACATTATTGCATAATTTATCAAGGTCAAATGGTAATTAATAACGTTGTGTGTGTGTAAGTGTAAAGAAATCTTGAGGATATGACAAGTCGTGCAAATGTCATTTTAAATAATTAATTGTATATCATAAATGTCAATTTTTATTTTACCAAGTCGAATTAACTATAACATGGGTTAATCATAGCTAATTCAGACGTATGTAGACAAATCAGCAGGGATACAAGCACAATATTTTGTTCTGGCCGAAATTTAAAGAACGCGACGGGGGTGCCCGTCGCGATCATGTCGCGACGGGGCGCATGGGCGTGTTACTCATCGTGTCGCGAGCCTGGCCTGGTTCGGGTTTGTGAACGCTGCGGCGAGGCCCGTCGCGTTCATGACGCGGCCTTCAGGCCGACCGCGATACACCCGTTATCGCGGCGCATCGCGCCGTCGCGATAACAGGGGCGGTCCAGGGTTTTTCCCTTTTCCTCTGTGTGGACCCTTCTTGATACAGGGTCAATATAAATTCAGTATAAATTCGTACGGTGATCCAAAAAGCATGAAACCAGTTTTAAACGAAAGTAGACATGTATATCTATCAACATGCACGATTAATTTGAAAATAGTCAAGGTTTAGACATGGATTGATCAGGTTACTTTTCGGTAACCTAAACAGGCGCAGTCAATGTTCCACGAATTATTCTGGGATGAATACATGATGAAAAATTACAAAACCAGAGGCATTTGAAAGCTAACAGGATGTAGTATTTATGATAATTTTACCATAATCAGAGATCAAGTATAAACGGGGTTCAAAAGCAATCATGAAGGGTCAGGTGCATGTATCTGACAGATATTCAAAGAATTAATTCTCCCCCATGGGAGATCTAAATAGAACGAAACTAAGAGCGTTTGAAAGCTATTGAACTGTAGTATCATTGAGAATTTTCTCATAGCATGGGAACAAGTACGTGCAGGGGATTAGAGAAAACATGAGATTAGGGTTCATGGTCACAGCAGGGTTTCATGAATTAAATTCGCCCAAATGGATGAACGGAATACAACGAAACCATAGGGCTTTTGAAGAGGTGCATGAAGGCTACCTAGGGTAATTGTTTCACGATTTTAGCTTGAGAGATTGCCTACCTTTTTAGTGAAGTAAGAAAGCCCTAGTTTGGATGACGAAAATAAGAAAACCCCTTCTTGCTCCAAGCCTTCTCCTTCCTTGCTCCTTGGTCCAGATCTTCTCCTCTTCGTCTCCAAAGGTCTTAGCACGAAATTGTGGGGTGCTAGGGTCAAATGGGGGGTGTTTTGATGGCCTATAGAGTTCTAAATCACCTAAAACTCTTTCTTTCTCATCCAACTCCGAAAATTGGTATTTATCTCCCACTTTCTCTTATTTATCCACCTAATAGAGTTGGGAAGGGATCCAATTTCGTGGGTAGAGGTTTAGGATAAGTCTAGGACTCTTTTTAGGATGGGTATGGACTATTTAAGAATTATTTAAACCATTTCCTAATTATCACTTATTTTTATTCCGAATTTGGCTTAATTATTTCTCATCCCATGATGGGCTAACCCTATTTGGGCCCAATCTATTAGGTTTTAGTTATTAGAGTAACCCATTAATAATTTAGCTTAATGGGTATTGCTTTAATTCCCTTTGTTTTCATTTATTCTCCCTTTATACTAATTAAATCAATTTATCTCATTTATTTAAATAATAAAATTTTTATTTTATTTGGATTTTGAAAATCCAGGGTACTACACCAACAATGCTAAACTTCTTGTATTTCTGTATCTTTTTACTGAAGCTTACAAAGTTCTCAAAAGTGTCATCTTTATGCTCCAGGAGTGATACCCATGTGAATCTGGAGTAATCATCTACTATAACAAAACCATATTGCTTTCCTCCTAGACTGGTGGTCCTCATTGGCCCGAATAAGTCCATGTGAAGGAGTTCTAAGGGTTTAGAGGTGGTTACCACAGTCTTTGACTTGAAGGAACTCTTGGTATGCTTTCCTTTCGCACATGGTCTGCAGACACCATTTATTTTTGTGCTTACTTTTGGTAGACCTTCCACCAGGCTTCTCTTGATCAGCTTTCTCATGCCATCCAAACTGCAGTGCCCCAATCTTCTGTGCCACAGCTCAGTTGACTGTTCTTTGCTTACTGCTAAGCAGATATCTTGATCTTTCAGTTCTTCAAGATAAAGCACATATAGGTTCTTTTCTCTGTTGGCTTCAAAGATGACTGCTCCATCCTTCATGATACTACACTTGGATTCTTGAAATCTGATCTGATGTCCCTTGTCGCATAGCTGGCTGATGCTGATGAGATTGTGCTTCAGTCCTCTAACACATAGGGCATCTTCAATAACTGTTTTACCTTTGCTGCTCACTGATCCGCTACCTATCACAGTCCCTTTTCCATTATCTCCATAGGTGACTGTGCCTTCTTCAGCTTCTAAATGAGTAAACAGCCTTCTGTTTCCTGACATATGCCTTGAGCATCCACTATCCAAGTACCACTTGGATGCCCGAGGGTTTTCCTGAAATGAAAACATCAAGCTTTAGGTACCCAAGTTCTTTTGGGTCCTGGTTGGTTAGTGTCATCAATTTTCCTTTTTATTATCCATCTTTTATATTTAGTTGGACATGATATGTTGGTGTGTCCTAGCTTGTTGCAGTGACTGCAACATGTTGTTTTAGTTACCTTTTCATATGGAACATATTTATGGTTTGATTTATATGAAGTATCTTGTTCAGGTACGAATTTTGGAGTTGGATATGTTTTAGGGTATACTGTTGTGTCTTCATTATCTGGGGGTGTGTAACCTACTCCATGCTTCTTTTTACCTGACCGTCTAGCACCTTTTAATATTAAGGAATTTTTACCATTAGTAAATTTTTCTAACGTACTTGACAATTTTCATTTTCTTCTGTTAACATTTTAATTTTATTTTTTAATCCATCTACTGTCTCTTGTTTTTCTAGTTTGATTATTTGTTCATTTTTATCTTTCAGATCTTTGCATAATAAGTCATTTCTTCTTTTGAGTTCAGAGATGTGTTTCTCTATTTGTTCATTTTCTGATTTTAAGTCTGAATTTGTATTCTCTAGACATGCGATACTTTTCTTACTGGCTTTTAGTTGTTTGGATACTTCTCTATATTTACCATACAGTTCGTTAAATGCTTCTTCTAAATTATTTGAATCAGAATCATTACAAGAATCAAAGGAAGAGTCAGAGGTTACCTTTTCTTCTGTGTTGGCCATGAATGCTAAGTTGGCCTTTTCTTCCTCTTCTTCACTAGAGGTGGACTCGCTGTCAGAGTCACTGCTATTGCTCCAAGTTGCTGCCATTGCTTTCTTCTTGTATCTCCTGAACTTCTTGGAACTGTCTTTCTTCTTGAATTCAAGTTTCTTGAGCTTCGGACATTCTGCTTTGATTTGTCCGGGCTTCTTACATTCATAGCATATGGGCTTAGTTTTCTTCAGATCTTTTCCTTCTGGCTTCTTGAAATCCTTGTTCTTCTTGAAATATCTCCTCCCAGACTGATACATTTTCTTCTTCTTGGCTAATATACGTTGCAGTCTTCTAGACATCATTGCTTCTTCATCTTCTCTATTACTTAGGCTTTCATTTTCATCTGATGATTCTTCTAATCCGTCCTCTTCAGCCTTGAGAGCATTGGAGTTCTTCTTTTTGCTAGAAGATTCTCCTAACCTTTCCATGTTAATCTCATGGTTCATAAAGGATCCAATGAGTTTATCTAAAGACATTCTCTTCAAATCATTTGCTTCCTCTATTGATGTCACTTTGGGAGTCCAAGAGGATGGTAGGGATCTGAGGATTTTCCTTACCATGTCTCCCATCTCATAGCTTTTTCCTAATCTAGCTAACCCGTTGGTGATGTCGGTAAATCTGCTGAACATTTGTGTAATAGATTCTCCTGACTGCATCTGAAATCTCTCGTACTGTGTTACCAGAATATTTATTCTGGTTTCTTTTACTTTGTCAGTACCTTCGTATGTGATTCTTAGCTTCTCCCACATCTCCATCATTGATTAGCAGGCTGAAACTCTATTGAATTCTTTCTTTCTAAGTGCACAGCATAATATGCTCTTAGCTTTGCAGTTGAGAGATATCTTCTTTCTATCATCTTCTGTCCATTTGTCCTTTTCGTTGGTGACTAGAAGGTCTCCTTCTTCTACAATTGACCAGATTTGAAAGTTGAAGCCTTGTAGGAAGTATTCCATTCTTGTTTTTCAATATGTGTAATCTTCTCCATCGAATAGAGGTGGCATGTTGACTGACTGGCCTTCGGAGTGACCTTGGGCTGCCATTTGATCTTTTCTCTTCAGATCGTTGGATCTTCTTCTTTGTCGAAGAGACTAGCTCTGATACCACTTGTTGTTGCCCAGCTAGCTAGCCCAGAGGGGGGGTGAAATGGGATATTAAAAATATTTAATACTTAAAACATGTTCACAGAAAAGTCACAAAAACACACTTCGCAGATTGTTAGTGTTAGTGAAGGAAAAATCGAACACACAAAAGTAATCACACGACACAGAGAATTATCCTGGTTCCGATCTCCTCTCCTTAGGAGTCCTACGTCCAGTCCCTGAGCAATATCTTAGGAATTCACTAACAAGGGTGCAGTCCCCCTTAAGGATACTATAGCACCCAACACCCCAGCTGGTCTTCCTTCACCCGAAGGGAACAACACCCTGGATACCCCACTAGGTCTTCCTTCACAACCAAAGGGAACAACACCCTGGATACCCCACCAAGTCTTCCTTCACAACCGAAGGGAACAACACAGTAAAAGTGAAATTAGATCAAGCCCCTAGATCAAGCTTATACAATGCTAGATCTGAAGCTAACTGAGAGTAAGATCTACAGTGAGGGACACTCTCAGTTTACAGAAGCTCTCAAGACTAACACACTGAATGTAGAGAGCTAAGAGCTTGAACAGAAGAGAGTGAGGCTTTGCTCTTCAGAATGCTCGTAGAAAGCTTGTCAAGGATTTTCGTTTTTGAAACTCTCGGTCATTTCTTCTAAAGCTTCAGTCTTCTATATATATCTTCTATTTGAAATTTTGAACGTTGAAGTGCCCGTTGTCTCTAAGCTTTTGTTTACGTTAGACTACATGGTCCTGTAGAGCTTCCCATTCAACGGTCTTCATGCACGCACAGAGAGAAGATCTTCTGTAATATCCTTTGGCTTCTATTTTGTCCAACGTTGTATGACGAGTGTTGTCAGAGACCTGCATGCATTACAAGCTTAAACAATAGACAGCTAAGTTGTCTCTTGTTGTCAATCAACGTTAGATTGATTTTATACAGAAGTAGAAGTTCCATTCTGTTCTTCTAAAAAGATGTTTACAGAATAAGCATGAGAATGGAAGATATTGTCTGCATGCATTACAGTGATATGTATTATCGTAATAAATGCATGGCTGTAAAAAAGATATACGTGAGGACTTTGACTTTTTCAACGTATTCAAAAATTAGCTCGAAAATGAAATCATTATTTTCCATGAAATCGTTACATGTATGACTTATGAAATCGTTATGCAAATGAGTTGATATTCATGTAAATCGTTGTGCACTTATAAGCAAATCGTTATGCACAAGTCATTATAATCAAATCGTTAAAGACAGTGTGAATGAATCGTTATTTGTTGTATCAAATCGTTATGAGAGTAAATCATTATGACGGTATAGGCAAATCATTGTGAACCAAGTCGTTACGAGCAAATCGTTGTTCTTCACTTAAGAAATCGATGCGATAAGCAAGTCGATGTGATCACTAGAGAAATCCTTATGATAGAAAATCGTTATATCTACTAAAGAAATCGTTATGATAGCAAATCGTTACGATCACTAAAGAAATCGTTACGAGCGCAAATCGTTACGAATACTTAACAAATCGATGTGAGGGCAAATCGTTGTGATCACTTATCGAATCGTTATGACCACTAAAGAAATCATTATGATAGCAAATTGTTACGATTACTAAAGAAATCGTTACGAGGGCAAATCGTTACGAATACTTAACAAATCGATGTGAGGGAAAATCGTTGCGATCACTTAACGAATCGTTGTGAGGGCAAATCGTTGCGATCACTTATCGAATCGTTGTGAGGGCAAATCGTTACGATCACTTATCGAATCGTTGTGAGGGAAAATCGTTGCGATCACTTATCGAATCGTTGTGAGGGAAAATCGTTGCGATCACTTATCGAATCGTTGTATCTTTGATGAAATTGTTATGACTTACAGAGAATCGATGTGGACTTAGACAAATATTGATGCTTTGAACTCTCACTGTTGTAGTGTGATGAATACTTATTTGATTGGCTTTTTTTCCCTTGGTTTATTTCCTATGTTTACACTTCATAGAAAGTATGTGTAAGACCCTCGAATTTCCGTCGTATTTTCCGTATTTATGTGTGTATATTGTGCTTGTGTATGTATGTACGTATTTACGTAGGTATTAAAATAGTGTAATTACGTGTGCATGTGTTTATATTGAACGTAAATAATGTATGTATTGTATGGTGATAGTGTGAATACCATACTATATGTACTTTGCATGTATAGAAGCTTAGTATGCATGGTTTTCTGCATAATTAGGGTTCTGGCCGAAGGCCTATTGACGTCAATCCACATGCCGTTGATGTGGTGTTAGCGTCCAGCCCTGGACGCCAATCCTAGATCCGGCGTCCAGCGATCTGGACGCCAACCTCTCTGACCTGCATGCGCAGCAGAGCTGCTGTCTTCTGAAACAAGGAAGGCTACCCATTGGGGGATGACCCCCAACGGCTCTCAGGCTGTCTACTCAGCTTGGTGAGTGGGTGAAGGCCTCCCCTACTTCCTGAACCCGAAATGGCCTCTCCCCACTTCACCCTTTCACCTTTGCAAGAGGAGAGAAGAGGAGAGAAAACCCTAGAGAGCATTCTGTGAGAAAACTCAGAGTTTGGAGGCTTTAATCCGGCTTCCTGGAGCTTGATCCGGCCGACTTCCTCGACAAGGAGGTAGCTGATATGAAGGGCAAGGCCTCCCCGGCCTTGCTTTGCTGAGGAGACCATCCAGGAGCTCGGAGGAGGGCGTTTGTGGAGGTGCTCCTGCAACTTCTTGGGACTGCCCAAGGAGAGCTTCTCCAAGCCCTAGACCCTTTGGTGTGATTTTCTAAAAGGCAAGTAACCTGTCATTGATGTCCCCGTATGAGTCTAGGATGTTTCTACCATTTTTATGGGATTTAATTCGAGTCCTAGACCCTCCATTTCACCCTATTTTCAGAGCTCGGGTCTGTGTTTTCTGCACAGACCTGAGTAGACGGCAAGGTCCCTGGACGCCCAGTTCCTCCTTGGCGTCCATCGATCATGCCGCTGACTCTGAGTCAGCGGCCAGAGACTGCCGCCTAGTTCTTCAGGACAGAACAGTGAGCTGTTCTGTCCCACTTCTACATTTAATTTCGGTATGTTTATGCGATTAGGATATATGGTAATCCTATAAGCTATGTACATTATGTATTGTGGTTGTGGATGTGTGTGGGTTGTGTGATGAATGTGGTTAATGGTGTTTTGTAAGCATGTGAGCATGACTTGTAGACCATTTTTGCAAAGTCCATGATTCATGATTTAGAATAATGTGAATGCCTAAATTTCGGTCTAATCATGATGAGTTGTGGGTCATGTGTGTATGTTCTGAAATTTAGGTAATCCATACATGCTTGTGGAATTGTGTATAAGTATTGTTTCGGAAAAATGAAAACGTGTAAAAATAGTTTTGTGGCAAATGATTATAAATGTATGAATTAGGATGATGTTGTATTCTAAATTCATGCACATGTTAGAAATTTCTGTGCAAAACAGTAAGTGGATAAATTGAGAATTGTGTTAGACCCATGTTAGCTTAAATTGTGAATAATATGCTAATTTGGTGTTTGATTTCCTATAAATCCTATTTAGCTCAGAAAAATCTGAAAAATTGAGGGTATGATCATGATCCCGAAAACAGCCTGTGGTTAAATTTTCAGACCATTTGGACCCGTAAACAGAGAGTTATGAGTTTTCATGTGAAATGTGAATAATTGTACATATGATCGCAATGTGAGTGGATTTTTGTTTAAATCAGCATGATTTGAATGTTTACTGTGTGTTAAAGCCTGAAACCCTGTAGTACCATGTTAGTAAAAACAGAGGAGTTCATGTGAGTGAGGAAGTGAATGTGATAGAAAGTGTAAAGTGTGAATACCATGTGTAAAACGTTAATTGTGTAAAAGTGTAAACTGTGCCAATGTGATACTGCTTCCGAGAAGGCAGTGGAGCTGTATCAGGGAAAAGTCCCCCTGAGAAAGTTCATTGTGTTAAGTGACCCTAAGGGCATTAGGGGGAAATCCTGGAGGTGGACAAGTACCACTGGTTAGGGTGGAGACTTGTTCTCCCGGTCTGCGCAGTCCAAGAGTCACCATTGCATTGCCTAGATGGTGTCTATGTGTTGTGTGATGTGAATGTGTCCTTCTTTGGTGGTTTGGACTATGTGTCACGGCACTAAAACATGTGTAAAGTGTAATGTGAAAAGTGTATGTGACCATGTGTAAATGTGTAAGTGACATGTGGATGTGTATGTGTAAAGTGTAACCATATGAAAAGAGAAAAATTGTGTGAAAAGAAAATGTGGAATTCTAGATGTGTAAAGGTGCTATGGAAACCATGTGAGATTAAAGCTGAAACCATGTAGATTTAGAAAATGCATGTTATCTATCTCATGTTCATGTGTACAAATTGCTTAGAATCCATGTTAGGAACAACAAATGAATATGTGTGCAAAATGGCATGATAGATTGTTCATATGTGATGTTTTAAGCAACGTTGTAGCTCTCAGGTGTAGGGTTATGGCCATTGAACCATGTAAAAATCAGCAACCTAAAGTATGTTAAAAAGTTTGGAACACGTGAAATCCATGCTAATTATGTTCCCCGTTCATGTATGTAAATTGTTCATGAGAATAGCCCTCATGTTTTGATTAAAGTCTCATGAGTAAATTGAATAGAAACCATGTGATAGGTAAATTTTAGTTTAGAAATCTGAAAGCATGCGTTACGTATAAAATTGTAGAACCTTCATGATAGGTTGAAAACTTAAATGGACTAGCATGCTATGTGATTGCTAATTGTATGTGCTTGTAGAAACCACTAGGACTTGTACGTGCATATCATGTATAGTGTTACTTGCTGAGTCTTTAAGACTCACTCTTGCTTCGGCGTACAGGTTTAGACGGTGACGAGACCTTCGTGGAGGAGACAGTGGAGACAGACTCCGAGCGCGGAGTCTAGCTTGTGGAGTCGTGCACCCCTTTTGTTGTAGTCTTCATAGTATGTACTTGAAACATTGTGTTAGAGTTTATATGGAAAGAATGTATTATGTGGACATTTTGTATTTAAATTTTCAGCAGTTTAATTTATGAGAACTTTAGTCCCCTTTTTGCAAATGTTGAAACTGCATGTATGACTAATGTGGATGATGAATGAATGGAGATAGTTCTCTTTTGCTTCCGCTACTCTGTTATGTATATTCGCGTGTATCTCAGCTGTTTGTATCGTTGGGTAAATGTCCCACTGTGACTGGCAGCACTCGCTATATCGACGTGGGTCGGTATGACCGTACCGGTGTAACGAGGGCCGTCACAGTATGTTAGTAACCTTTATCATAGTTTTGTTAATCACCAAATAGATATATAATTTATTTAAATTACATGGGGATAAACTGATCATCACATCTTGAATAACTCTTGCATCTACCAACCTGAACATGCACCTGCGCCTGCAATGTCGTTGTAGTCTGAGCCTGAGTCTGCATCGCGTGCACCAATCCTTGCATCAATGCTCCATAGTCCACAGGTGGCGGTGGGGGTGGCAAAGGTACTCCAGTCTGGTTCTGAGCATGCTGAGCTAGAGCCTGCGAACCTCTTGCTGACTCATCACCCTGATTCGGGACAGCTCATCTACGTCCATGAGTCGCCATAGTTGCAAAATAAGCATCCATTTGAATGACCTATTACTCTACATAAACTTGGACAAATTCTTTATGCAAACTTAAAATATGAATACAATGTTGATATTACATTTATGTACATGCTCAGCCTAGAACGCTCTGATACCAATCTCTGTAACGCCCCTCTTAGACCCAGTACAGTTATACCAACTCACATTAGATCTAACAGAGGTATTACAGTGGAATAAATCCAACAAGTGACTGTACAGGTTAAGATATACACAAATGACAATTTAGTCCAATAATGAGCAACGGAACATGGAACTAAATGATTGTAATCAACATTATACTCAGATGTAAAGTCTAGTGCATAAGAGAAATAACAATAGTCCCAAATTTATTACATTTCATAGTCCAAATGCATAAAGGAAAATACATATAGTCCTCACATACAAGAGTCACTCTAAAACCTCTCAACCAATCTAAGTCTCCACGTCCTCTCGCTCCGAGTCAGTGTGAACTAACTCCTGAGTGTCCTCTGGCTCTCCTGAAATATTAAGCAAGTATGAGTCTACAACACTCAGCAAATCACATGAAAGACAGTTCACGATATTATAAATATAATAGGTTTAAAACATGGTAACATATTATCATTCATTTCATTGATATCATATACTCTTCCTACTAACATGGTTCTAAGTCAATTGGCAATCATTCATTCATAACATTCTAATTATTATGGAAATAACCATGTCATGCAATGCATAAAATCCACATCTTATTTACTAACAATTGAAGTAACATGTTCTTACATATAACATGCTATCATTTTTATCATGGTTTCTACTTATTGTCATGTAATCATGTAAACTATTTCAATGAAAACCTTATGCTACATTATGCAATATGTAACAGTTGTCATGTAACAATGGACCGTTTAAACATGTAGCAATTCTTTCATATATCAATTTACATGTAATTCATGTAACACTTAACACATTGGCATATAGCATAAAATCATGTAGACAATGTTCATGTAGGCATGTAGCATGTAGGTCATGTAGACATATAGACATGTAGCAAGTAGCATGTAGTCATTTTCATTTATTTGCCAAGACATAGCCCGCACTATAATAGAGATCATTAGTCATTTAACATTCACTTATCACCTAGGCAATACAGTGATGAAGTCATGGTATTTGCGCAAAACTGGGGAAAGTCCTTCCCACCTTAACCAGTAGAACTTGTCTACCTCCAGGATTTCAATCCGTTGCCCACGGATTCAATAGATCATTTACATGTAGGTGAACCATTACCATAGGGGCATCTATGGTGTAGTTCCTTGTAGGAATCTCTAATATAGCAATGTCTTATTGGCATTTCATTTCAATGCATGCACTAACATGTATGATATCATTTAATATACATTTCATGCAATTGCAATAACCTATAGCATGTCTCTTTCAATTCTGAAATTCCATTTTTCTGTATGACAGATCCCTATCATGGTACTAAATGCAACACATTCATTCATGCACATATTCTCATATTTATTCAATTTCTACATGTAATTTACTATTCAGAAATTCATAACAGAATGCACGGATGTCTAAAATTTCCAAAATTTTGACAGTAATCCAGAATCAGGTTATACTACGCACATGCAAAATTTCATATTTTTCTGAACTCTGTAACCAATTTTCATAATTAAAACCCCTCACCTTAAGCTAACTAATTATGATACAACACAGAGAAATTCATGCAGTTTTATATAGGAATTGAGTACAACATATTTGCAGTATTACAGTCTCAGAATGTAATCCTCCAACATAAATCACGTTCACCATCAACTCACTTTTCTTTTATCAATTTCATTAATATCACAAAATGACTATTCATATGTACATGTGATCTATACCCAAATACAATAACATATCCATAATATAGCAGTGATAAAACACACTGAACATCACCTGGCCTAAATCTCATATAAGTATGGATCATAGGTATACAATTAAAATCAATTTTCGGAAAACTCATGGCACTGGTAAACTTGACGGCAGCACATGTGACGTTTACTGAAGTAGACGACCACATATATCGTCGTTAAGCTACAATAGACGGTGGCACATAGCGCCGTTAACATATACTAGCGGCGGCACATAGCGCCGTTAACTTATAGTAAAGGACGGAAAACAAACGGTGTTTACATGAAGTAGACGGCAGTCGATGCCGCCGTTTACAAGATATAGACAGCAAGTGATCTGGACGTCTAGTTCTCATATGCAGAAAACACAGAAAACCCTACATGAAATAACACAACTTCTACCCCTTCCCGTAGGTTATTTACATGCTTTAAAAATATGAAAAAAAAAAAAGGTAAATAGATAGTATGTCATATCCTAAACTGAACCCCCATGTAGCTTGCTTCAATCCCTCCTACTGGAGTGTCGAATCTAAGCCCGAAGAAGCCCGCCTCGTCTGTGAGGCAGTTCCTTCCCGCCGACTCCAAACGCTCCAATCCACCTCCCACGCAAGCCTTCTACTTGGAGAAGCTCCTGATCTCTAAGCTGGATGCACCTCCTCGGTCCAGAAGCCTCCCAACCGCACGAACTGGCACGGAATCGCTCCTTCTTGACCCTTTTTCTCTCCCTCAAAACCAGTGTGAAAACCTCCTTATTTTTGAAATCTAGGTCTTATAAAGACCTCTCATGCGTTGGCCAGCCTATATCCTGACCCTAGGATGCGAAACGCTCAGATCTGGCCTAATAAAGACTCTTAAAACGGTCGATTTCTCTCGCTCGGAACGGAAATATCAAAAACAGGCAAGTCAGCTTAACGTCAACATAAGATGTCGTCGGCCTCCACGTAAACGTCCATCGATGGTGTCGTTTATAGGCTTGCCCAAAAATTTAAGAAATTTAGAAAATAATAAATGACACAATAGTCTGTCGTTAACAAGATATAAATGGCAGACGATTTTGCCGCTAACAAGACTTAACGCCAAGAGATGTCGACGCTAAGTTCCACACAGATCAGCATTCAAATTCATTTAGAAATAAAAATACAATTTGCAAAATAAATTCAAGAAAAATTTTCTAGGGCACTACAGTAGAAGCGACCAGGGCTAATGGTCAATTCACTTGGGCCGAATTCAAGGAATCCTTTAACTCCAAGTATTTTTCGGAGCGTTCCCAAGAGAAGAAGGCTGTAGAGTTTGCTGCTCTTAAATAGAGGAGCTTGACTGTGGCCGAGTATGAAGCCCAGTTTTTAAGACTGGCACATTATGCTGAACACCTGGTGAATACTGAAAGGATGAAGGCTAAGCGCTTTCTCAATGGCCTTAGGCCACAATACATTACTCAACTAGCCCCTCTCGACATCCAGATCTATGTCGAGATGGTAAAGAAAGCTCAACTACTACAAGATGCTATGGACTTCACTGACCATATCAAAGGGAAGTTTGTGAAGAAGGAAATGACATCTGGTCCATCACCCGCTAAGCCGACCAACGGAAAGAAGCGTCCCTTCAACATCACAGAGGGACCTAGCCAAGAAGGAAACTCAAAGCTATTGTCCCCACCACTCCAGTGAAAAGTAACTGCAAGCACTGTGACAAGCCAGGTCACACAGCAGATGAATGCTGGAGGAAAGTCGGCGCATGTCGGCACTGTGAAAGTCGCGAGCACCGCATTCCCGAGTGCCTGCTGCTAAAGGAAAATGAAAGGCGCCCTAATGTGCCTAAGAGACAGGGCAGACTGCAAGCCCTGCATGATGAAGAGCCCACTGAGGAAGGTGGCGTGGTAGAATGTACCCTACATGTTTTCTCCTTATCGGCATTTGTTTTATTTGATACTGGAGCAACTCATTCATTCATATCTCAAAACTTTGCTGATACTCTTAATGCTAAACCTATATCCATGGGATGTGAGTTCTCTGTCACAACACCACTAGGAGAAAAGGAGAAATTGAATAAATACTTTCCATCTGCCGATGTAATGATCGGAGACCATAACCTAAAAGCTGACATGGTGTGTATGCGCATGGTAGGCTATGATGTGATTCTGGGAGCCGATTGGTTGTCCACTTATGGGGCAAGTGTTGACTGTAAGAAAGGGAAAGTTACTTTTAGTGATTTCCCTAAGTTGTCATTCACTGGGATTAGGCATAAGAGACGGATGTCTCTAGTCTCTGCCATAAAGGCCCACAATATGATAAGGAAAGGTTGAATTGCCTTCCTTGCGGCCGTAGTAGTTGAAAAGAAGGGTTCTAAGATAGAGGACATACATATAGTCCAGGATTTCCCAGATGTGTTCCCCAAAGATCTGCTAGGGATTCTCCGGAACGAGATGTCAACTTCGCCATAGAGTTGCTTCCTAGAGCTGCCCCGGTATCACGACAACCGTACCAGATGTCACCTACCGAGCTAAAGGAATTGAAGGCGCAACTAATGGAGCTATTAGAGAAGGGGTTTATCAGGCCAAGTACTTCCCCATGGGGAGCACCGGTGCTATTCGTTAAGAAGAAGGATGGATCGATGAGGCTATGCATCGACTATCGTCAACTCAATCAGCTAACCATCAAGAATAAGTATCCATTGCCTTGGGTCGATGAACTTTTCAACCAAATATCTGGAGCTCAATATTTCTCCAAGATCGACCTTCGATCTGGCTATCACCAAATGAGGATCAAGGATGACGATATCTTCAAAACGGCTTTCAGGAGCAGGTATGGACTCCTGTAGCCTTTATGCAACTCATGAACAGCATATATCGACCATACCTTGACAAGTTCATGGTCGTCTTCATCGACGATATCCTTATATATTCAAAGACCAAGGAAGAACATGAAGAATATCTGAAGGTAGCACTGCAAGTCTTGCGAGACAACAAATTGTACGCAAAGCTGGGCAAGTGCGAATTCTAGCTCGAAAAAGTGTCCTTCTTGGGCCATGTCATCTCAAAAGACAGCATCTCCGTTGATCCCTCTAAAGTCGAAGTTGTACTCAATTGGGAGAGACCAACCAACGTCACAGAAATCAGAAGGTTCTTAGGACTGGCTGGCTATTACAGGCGGTTCATAAAGGACTTCTCAAAGATCATTGTTCCTCTCACGCGTCTGACACGAAAGGAGAATCCCTACTCCTGGAGTAAAGAGTGTGAGAAGAGTTTTCAGACTCTAAAAGACTGTCTTACCTCAGCACCTATTCTCGCTCTTCCAATAGAGGGAGAAGATTTCTCTGTCTATACTGATGCCTCAGGAATGGGCTAGGTTATGTATTGATGCAAAAGGAGAAGGTCATTGCCTATTCTTCAAGACAACTGAAGACGCATAAGGTCAACTATCCTGTGTATGATTTAGAGTTGGATGTTGTGGTCTTCGCCTTAAAAATCTGGAGACATTATTTGTTTGGAGAACAATTCATTGTCTACTCAGACCACAAGAGCTTGAAGTATTTATTCTCCCAGAAGGAACTCAACATGAGACAGAGAAGATGGTTAGAATACCTAAAGGATTTCGACTTCAACATCCAATACCATCCAGGCAAGGGAAATGTTGTGACTGATGCTCTTAGTAGAAAGCCGATGGCATCTGTTTCGAGTCTAGTCCTTGGCGAGATGCAACTACTAGAACAATTCGCAAGGTTAGACTTGAATATTGAACATAGGGATGATCGAGTCTTGGTTGCCAACATCAAGATTCAATCTGACATGCTGGAAGAAATTAAAGCTCAACAAGACAGCGATCCATTCTTGGTTCGCATCAAGGAAACCTTAGCTGAAAGACCAGATTTGTTATGACTGAGGATGGAAGACTGGTGTTCCAAGGGAGGACATGCGTCCCCGACAATGAAGAACTGAAGAGAAAATTAATGGATGAAGTTCACGTCACCGCGTTGACACCGGCCCACTAAATGGCCAATGAAATACAGCACAAAAAAATGGATAAAGCTCACAAGACAAATTACACTATTCATCTTGGGGGTACCAAGATGTACCAAGACATGAAAAGAATATTTTGGTGGCCGAACATGAAGAGAGAGGTAGCCGAGCATGCCGCTCATTGGCTTACTTGTCAACAAGTAAAGGCAGAACACATGCGCCCTGCTGGCGTGCTTAGACCACTAGATATCCCGGAGTGGAAATGGGAAAGCATTGTCATGGACTTCATCATGGGTTTACCCAAGACTCGTGGTGGACTCGACGCCATATGGGTCATTGTCGACCGATTAACCAAATCTACTCACTTCCTCCCTATAAAGAGTAAGTGGTTGGTAGAGGTACTAGCTGCTTTATATGTCAAGGAAATAGTTAGACTGCACGGAGTTCCATCATCTATTGTCTCGGATCGGGATCCGAGATTTATGTCTCACTTCTGGAAGGGACTACAAAGTGCACTTGGTACTAAACTCAACTTTAGTACCGCATTCCACCCACAAATTGATGGGCAGACCGAGAGAACCAACCAAATTGTTGAAGACATGTTGAGAGCATGCACTATAGACTTCCAAGGTTATTGGAATGAGCACCTATCTCTAATAGAGTTCGCCTATAACAACAGTTACCAGGAGAGTATTGAGATGGCACCGTTCGAAGCACTATATGGCAGAAACTATAGATCTTCTGCATGCTGGAATGAGGTTGGAGAACAGCAATGGCTAGGCCTAGACATGGTGCAAAATACAACAAGGGACATTTAGGTGATTAGAGATCGACTCAAGATTGCTCAATCCAGACAGAAGAGTTATGCTGACAGAAGAAGGCGAGATTTAGAATTTCAAGTTGGTGATCATATACTCTTAAGGTGTCACCTACTCGGGGCATCCAAAGATTTGGTGTAAAATGGAAGCTCAATCCTAGATTCATCAGTCTTTTTTAAGTGCTCGAAAGGGTTGGTGAGGTTGCATACTAACTGGCATTGCCACCAAACATGGCATGCGTACACAATGTGTTCCATGTCTCCATGCTTAGGAAATATGTATATGATCCTACGCATATCATTCGCCATGAGAAGTTGGTGTTGAACAAGGACATGACATACGAAGAGAAGCCAGTCAAGATACTGGAATGAAAGATGTAGCAACTCAGGAACCGTCCCATCCATGTGGTTAAAGTCCTATGGAATAATCGTGGAGTGGAAGAAGCCACATAGGAACCTGAAGGAATCATCAGACGTAACTATCCCAATCTTTTCGGTAAGGCATTCTCTCCATTATGATCATATGAATTTGGGGACCAAATTCTTTTAAGAGGGGGAAGATATAGCAACCTTAATTTTTTGAAAAATAAAAATTTAATAATATTAAAAATTAAATCAATGGGAAATCAAAGAAAAGGAAATTAATTAAAACCCATTAAAAGAAAAGAAGTAGTGGGCTTTGTTAAATGGATCCTCTAAAATTTATTCGGCCAAAATAGGAATTTTTAAAAGAGGAATAATAGGAAAATACCCTAAATTCGTAATTTAAATATTACATAAATAGAAAAGGGGTATTAAAACATTAAAATAAGTAATTTGAGTTGAAATTGGACTCCTAACCTTACCCTAATAGGTTGGCCACAAATTTGCATCCCAACCTAACCCAATTAGGAGTTGGAAAGCTTGGAAGGAGGATAGAAATAGGAAATCTCGAAATTAAATAGGAGTTAGAGTTCTATTAGGAAATAGAAACCCAAGTAGCTTAAATACTCTCTAAACCCTCCATGGCCGGCCCTAACACGTTGCTGGGGTTTGCTGGATGAGGAGAGGAGGCCAAGGAGCAGAGGAATTCGTGGGGAGAAGGCTGGACCAAGCTTCAACCCGAGTTCTTCAAGTTCTAACCCTAGAAGATCAAACGAGTCAAAGGTAGGCATTCTCACGAGCAAAACCTAATTAATTTCGTCTATAGTTTGTTCCAACCACCAGGAACAAAACCCCTTTCGTTTCATAATTTTCCCTCGAGCCAATCATTTGATTTGATTTGGAAGTTCGGAAATCCCCATGACCCCGAACCAACATGTTTAATTCATATCTCCATGTATACTTGACATCGTGCTATGAAATTTTTACTGGTGATACTGATCGACATCAGGAATCTTTTGCCTCTAAAAGCCCTAATTTTCATCCATCCTTCTGCTCGAATTAATTCGTTCATCTCCCCTAGACACAGTTCCATGTTAAACTTGATTGAATCATGTCGAGAACATGTCCACTTTGAAATTCCTATTTATTGTGAATACTATTGCATGTCTAGAGTCGTTTAAAACTAGTTTCGTGAATTTTCATCATTTGTGCAATTTGTTCTTAATATTTGAACAACCCTGTGTCAAAATATAGAAACCTGGACCGCAATGCAAGAACATGTCCTTTTCCCGCTTGGATTAAGGCGCAGGACCTGAGAACGTGACGGTCCGATAGGCCGCATTCTCAGGGCTGATCACGACAGAACCACCATCGCGTTCTGAACGTGACAGGCACTGGCGTCGCATTCTGGTGGCCTACTCTGACCGACCCGTCGCATTCTGTGTAACACCCTATCGCGTTCTCATCTGACCCTGACGTGACCCTTACAGGGGTACATCGCGATCTGGGGTTTTTACATGAAAACCCATGATTTGTGATACTCTAACTGTCAACAGTGCATATACTCTTATTAACTGTAACGTTCCGACCGTTCGGATCGTCCTTGTGTGGTCGTGGAGGCCAGTGTATGGCCGATGACATGTGTGTGGCAGGTGATTTTCGCAGGTTTTGAGGTTTTGCCCAAAGCATTCTCTGTTTCTCGGTTCCTATCGCGATAGAAAGGAGTGTCGCGATGTGATCACGACAGTGAGGAGTGTCACGATATGATCGCGAGAGTCTGTAGTGCCGCATTCATGAAACTGCCATTTAAGTGATTATGTGACGTCATCGGGATTAAGGTGACAGTCTTGAGTGTCGCGATTTGATCGCGGTCGTGTAGAGGGTCGCGTTCTTACCTGCATTGTGTTTTAAGTAACCCTAGCAGAACAGAGCAGATGAAAGCTCTGTTCGGCAGGGAGTTTTTGCTGTGGAATTTTGGGTGATTCGACTTGTTAGAGCCCGGTTCGACGAGTTCCTACTGCGAGGACATTACGTGGAGCGGAGGGAACATCGTACGGGCTTCGTTCTTCGCGTTCTTCGCGAAGGTAGGGAGATTTCCTATCGTTCGATTCGTAGATTGCTCGTGTGGTGTGGATGATGCGTTTATTGCTTCTAAACAATAGATGGTATGTGTAGGATCACATTAAAGCATGAAAAATGGACTGAAACTGTAGGTTTAATGAGTTTGGGGTGATCCGGATGATGGATTCTGGAACAGGGTTTGCACCTGTTATCGCGGTCGTTCTGAGAGCCGCGATCAGGTCGTGACACCCCGAACCGTCGCGTTCTGAAGGCGGTCTATCGCGCCGTCGCGACAACAGCCGAATGTTGTCATCCGAGCATAAATGAAAGTGTATAACTATCTGTTCAGTATGGTTTATGTTATATGGTGTTAGAAAGAGGTGCTTTAGCACTCTCTCGACGCACGGGGAGCGTGTGGCTTGTGAATTACGTGGTGTTACGTGGTTTGTGTGGAGGCTTCACGTGGTTTGTATATTAAGCGTATGGTTTTCATGTATGTGGTGTGTAGTCAGACGCCTTCCGTGGATACCTCTTTAGTTGGGAGCCCCAGATTTTGTGTGAGCCAGGCACTTGAGTGCTCAGGGCTTGTCCCGGTACTAGGTACCGACGAGGTCTTGTCGTCTTTCTGGACACCCTCACTCTTGGTTGAGTAGTACGTCCAACTGAGGAAAAGACGGCAGTGGGACAGCGACTAGAGAGTTGGTTGTGTTGTCGCTTGTAGCGCGCTCGTAGTTGGGGGAGACGGACACCAGTAGACGTACTGGACCCCAGCTAGTCCTGTTTTCCAGTGCCTCACTTTAGGGAGCTCGGGCCAGAGTCCTTAAAGGTGTTAGGCATGGGCCTGCGTGGTGTGTGGCCTGCAGGTTGTGGTGGTTTAGTTGGACTCCACAGTTCTTGTACTTGTTTAGTGGAGCGGCAGCTGGACCTTTCGTCCGTGGCTGCGAGACTGAGAGGTTGTCCTGTGTGGTTTGTCCGAGTCAGTAACTGGTGTCGCGAACCAGTTGACGTGGCTAGAGTGTGGCGTTTTTCTACAGTAGCTCATACACATGTATGGCTTTGCCATTTATCTATTTAATTCCGTTAATTCCTGTTAAGCGGTAAATGGTAAGTGGTACTTACAGTCTTATATCCTGCTAGACAATAATAACAGCATAGTATTTCCTGCTTTGCTATCTGTGTTGGTTTGCTCAATTTCTAGGGAGTTTCCCTACTGAGCCAGTGACACGTGAGGCTCACCCCTACCTCCTACCAGGTGTGGGAGTTTAGGAGATTCCGCGGTCCGTCGTCCAGTGAAGGGTCTGTACCACTAGCAGTGTAATTTGACTTTTCTGTTGTGCACCTCAGGGTATGCCCCAGGTTCTGTTGTAGTTTGGCTACAGTTGTGCTATGGCTATGTATATTTTATGTAAATATTTGTGGGATTGACAAATCTTATAAATGTTTGAGTTGGTTCCTTTATAATTCTACGGACTCGTGGTTTGATATCCCTTGCGAGGCTCCGGCCCGTTCGCGGGAGGCGGACTCGAATCAGGCTTGCTATCAGGTTAGCGGGTCTGGTTAGCGAGGACCGTCACATTAACAGTCACTAACGCAGTAAATAAAGTTGTTATAAATCAAACATGTGTTTAATGGCTTAAAAGAGATACACTTGATCTTGTCATATCTATGATTTCTTGTCACATGCACACACTTTGAACCATCCATTATGGCTTAACTTGGCATGAAAATATCTCATAATATCTCTGGTAATTTATTTCAATTATATATTTAAATTGCCATATTTTTAAATGGACTTGTCTTCGTTTCTCGCAACGTTTTGGGAATACCGTTACCGACGCTCCACTGTTCTAGAATTCCTCTAGAACATCGGGCACTTGTTTCTATATACACACTTTCTCTTGACTTGGACGAACTCTCCGTCGGATATTCCTTCTGCCGGACTAGTGAATCCTTGTTCAAGGCCTCCGTAAGTCTTCCCTGTCCATGGATTCCCACATGGTCGACGAGCTAGTTGTACTCTAACACATGAGATTGAGAGGGTTTTGCAATAATGAGATGTCCCCAGGAAGATAGAGTGCTCCTTGCGGCATATCAGTTACGAGGGTTTGCGCAGGACTGGTGGCGGTTGAAGATGCAGACAATTTTTACAGGCAGGGCGGAGGACACTATTCATGGTCGGAATTCTTGTCAGTTTTAATGATTCCTTCTTCCCAATACAAATTCAGCAAATGAAAAGAGAGCAATTAGAACATTTCAGCAAGGGAATCTTTCTGTGCTTGAATATCAAATGAGATTTATAGCTTGTGAGTAGGTATGCCCATATGTTGTGACAGATAACACAATGATGGTGGAATACTTTATTCGAGGTCTGAGGCGGAATTGCAAGATGCAGTGATTCCATTGATGTGTAGAATAGTGGAAGAGGCAGCTCAGCGAGCAGCAATACTGAGAGGACTGTTCGGGCCAAGCAAGGGCAGTCTCAGGCAGGTGGATTAGGTTCAGGTAGCTTTCGGTATCTGCAATCGTCAGGAGGGGTTAGTAAGGGAAAAGCACTTTCCGGAGCTTCATCATCATCTGGAATAGGAAAATGGGGTAAGCAGATCAAGAAATTCTTTCAAGGAGGCTGTGGTACAGGCAGGCAGCAGGGTTTTCAGCAGGGAGGTTTTTAGCAGGGTCGTGGTTATAGGCCGCCTGTTCCGGAAGAGTCCCAGCAGAGTACGGCAGGGCAGCCATCGGTACCTTCAATTTTTAGATGTTATAATTGTGGGCAGCCCGGACATTTAGCAAGGAATTGTCCATATCCTCGAGAACAGACTTATGGTAGAGGGACCAGCAGCAGCCCTTTCAGCGGTTAGCAGAGCAGGGCAGAGGTCGCCATACCAAAGAGGAGGACGGGGTCGAGTGATGGCTATTACCAGAGCTCAGGCGGAAGCATCCAATCTTATTGAAGGTATTCTACCTTTCTTTGATTTACCGCTAGAGTATAATTGATCCGGGTGCTTCCATTCATTTATTTCCGAAGATTTTCTGGATAGCATGGTACTTCCTTTAGAAGAAAAGTCTTGTGAGTGGTAGTGGAGATTCCTTCTGGAGGGTATTGTTGACTTCTTGCTTTTTAGAAGAGGTTCCGATAGTGATTCATGGGAATCAAATGCCTGCAAGATTATATGCTTTAACATTGAAAGATTATGATGTGATTCTGGAATGGACTGGTTAGAGGCTATGGGGCACTGGTTGATTGTAGGAAGAAGAGGGTCAGGTTTTGCCGACCCGATGATGGTGAGGCATTTGAATTTCAAGGTATGCCTTTTTACACTCCAAATTTATTATTTCTGCCCTTAAAGCTAGAAAGTTAATTAATGCGGGATGTGTAGCATATCTTGCTTCTATTAGTTTGGTGGAGTCTAATAAGTCTGTAGATTCAGTGCCAGTGGTTAGAGAATTTGTAGATGTGTTCCCATATGAGTGCTAGGTTTGGCTCAACATAGAGAAGTTGATTTTACAGTTGAATTGCAACCAGGCAGTTTACCTATTTCTAAAGCACCATATAGAATGGCTCCAGCAGAATTGAAAGAATTGAAAAAGCAATTGCAGGAATTATTGGAAAAAGGTTTTATCAGGCCTAGTCAATCACCTTGGGGAGCGCCAGTGTTGTTTGTCAGAAAGAAAGATGGTAGCTTAAGAATGTGCATAGATTACAGGTAGTTGAATAAAGTTACAATTAAGAATAAGTATCCACTTCCTAGGATTGATGATTTTTTGATCAACTGCAGTTAGCTAAAGTATTTCTAAAATAGATTTGAGATCAAGATATCATCAGTTGCGGATCAGAGAAGAGGATATTGAAAAGACAGCTTTCCGGACTAGGTATGGGCATTATGAGTTTGTTGTGATGCCTTTGGATTGACAAATGCACCTGCAACATTTATGAATTTAATGAACAGAATTTCATCAGTACTTGGATCAGTTCATAGTGGTCTTTATTGATGATATATTAGTCTACTCAGCATCAGAAAAAGAGCATGCAATCATTTGCGGATTACTTTGCAGATATTGAGAGATCATCAGCTATTTGCTAAATTTAGTAAATGTGAATTCTGGTTGAAGGAAATCTAGTTTCTGGGTCATGTGATATCAGGTGAAGGTATTGCAGTGGATCCAGCCAAAGTTGAGGCAGTAATGAAATGGGAAGAATCGAGGACTGTGTTTGAGATTAGAAGTTTTCTGGGTTTGGCAGCTTATTATAGAAGATTTATCCAAGATTTCTCAAAGATAGCAGCACCAATTACGAGTTTAACAAGAAAAGGTGTTCCTTTTGTGTGGTCTTCGGAGTGCAGGCGCAGTTTTACAGAGCTGAAGAAAAGGTTGACATCAGCACCAGTTTTAGAGATTCCATCAGGTAGTGGTGGATTGTTTCTATATACAGATGCATCCAAGAGAGGTTTGGGTGCAGTATTGATGCAGCATAGTAAAGTGATTGCTTATGCCTCCAGGAAATTGAAAGAAGCATGAGGAGAATTACCCAACTCATGATCTAGAGCTAGCAGCAGTTGTCTTTGCATTGAAGATTTGGCGGCATTATTTGTATAGTGAAAGGTTTGAGATTTTCACTTATCATAAGAGTTTAAAATATATTTTCTCTCAAAAAGATTTGAATTTAAGGCAACGCAGGTGGATGGAATATCTAAAGGATTATGATTTTAATTTGGCATATCATCCAGGCAGAGCAAATGTAGTAGCAGATGCATTGAGCAGAAAAGTGGTTATGAATCAACTTATGATTAGAGAATGGAAACTTTATGAGAATGTGGCAGAAAATTCTTTATATGTGCCAAGCAGTCAGTGTAGAGCAGTATTAGCAACTAGTACAGTGGAACCTTCTCTTTACTGGCAGATAGTAGAGGCACAAAGAGCTGATGCTAATTTAGCAGATATTCTAGAATGGATGAAGTAAATTTGGGGCGTGATAATGTGGCTAGATTGAAAGGAAGATTGTATGTCCCAGAAGATGCAGAAATTAGACAGAAAGTCCTGGAGGAAGCTCACAGATCAAGGTACACTATCCATCCAGGTAGCACTAAAATGTATCAAGATATGAAAAAACATTTTTGGTTGCCGAATATGAAGAAAGAAATTGCAAAATTTATAACTAGATGTGTCACGCCCGATATTTAGCAGCAGAATAAATACCGGGGGACGTGAACGATACAAACAGGCGTATCACAGTTGAATAATACAGAGTCACAATTGAATATAATAACACATCCGAGACTATAATATGGTCACCAAAAGTATACACTTTATTCCATTCCATTCAACTAGATACAACCTCACATAAGATGAACTCACTGAACAGTGTTTCTTAATCAAATAACAAGGTTTCTCTAATACATTGACTACTCAATTGTCTATTTCTAAACTGTCATCTATTTCTAGGACGGGTACTCGTCACTCTTGCCCAGTCCCATCTGACTCCACGGGTTCTTCATCACTACCTGAAAAAGGGCAGGATGATAGAGGTGAGCGAACTAGCTCAGTAGGATTTACATCTCAATAACGTGCGGGCACTAATATACATGATTAACATTTAAATAGGCAGATATGCATATGAATATGATGACAATGTATGCAATACTAACAGATTGAATAGCAAGGTAGAACGGATATCACATCAGATCAATTGTCGAGTTCCATATACAATGGACAGATAATTCAAGAATAAAATCATGTCAGAAGAGATTGGCCATATTGAAACAGAGCATGTGTTCACAAGAGCAAACGTATCATATCATGTCAAGTCAAGCTTATCATGTCAAACAGGAGGCACATTTTCACAATCTTGCATGTCAGTTGTGCTATGCCAAGCACCAAGAGTCCATACTCCCGCGGTTAACAAGTACGTTGGGGCGCTCCTCCCCAGGACCGGACAGGGGCCCCTATTACACAGGCATTGGTTCAAGTTTGGACCGGAGTCCCACGTTGTGCCAAACAAACAGATTCATATTATGGCCACAGAGTTTCAATAACAAGCTCGTAGTAAAAGGAACATGATCATCATAAAGTCAAGGAATGACAACAGCTCAAAAGAACAAGGCAGGATAACGACATATCTTATGTTTATAGATCATAATGTCTTGACATGAGGATGTTTCTAAAGACAGATCGTATGTAGAACATGTGCTTTCCTAACATGTTTGCATATGACAAATAATTAATTGACACCGGGAAAACATGTAACCATGAAACTCATTGCAAATCATAACATTAACCCACTAACATGTCCAACTACAGTATTCATCCCCACATTCATATCATATTCTATATCATCATCAATTGACAATAAGCAAGATCACAAGATAATCCAATGACATAAGATCAAGCACAATTACACATTAGGATCGTATTCATATCATTACTATTTTTCAATGGGTGATTTAATTTAGGTCCATGGATACTATATAACATCATGCACATGCAGTAGACATCATGAGATGATTAGACCCAAATTATGCAAATTTCTTGTAAGGTGGTGTCGACACTAGATCAAGTGGTTCGACACCATGCTCCAACACAAGACAAAATCATGCAAAATTGGTCAGGTAGTAGTCGACATTAGTTCAGGTAGTGTCGACACAGTGCATCAATACAAGGCAAAAAGGTCAAGTAGTGTCGACACTAGTCAAGGTAGTGTCGACACTAGAGACAGCTCCCAGACACCTTCTGGACAAGCTAGGATAGTGTGTCGACAAGCCCAGTAGTGTCGACACTAGAGGCCTTCCAGAACACCTTCTGGGCTGATTTGGGACAGTGTGTCAACACTAGCCCAAGTATTGTCGACACTAGTGCCCTTCCAGACAAAACTTATAAGTCATGTGGAACCCGAAAACATATCTCATGCAGTGATTCACTTCCAACTTTATATCTCTCTAAGAATGACATTTGGATAAAACGTTCAACACAAAAAATGAAGAAGACAAAAGGGGAAGAACTTTTATGTTGAGGGTTTGATCTAATTCGGTCTTGAATCCATGAAAACATGTGAAGAACAAAAAGTCAAGTGTAGCCCGAAATCATAGTATCATGCAGTGACTCTCTTCAAGCTATAACTCCTTAACAAAAGACTTTTGGACAATGTCAACATAAAAGATGATCGTGACTTCAGTAAAAGAACGTTCGTGAGGAGGAATTTAGTCAAATTCGGTCTCAAATCATGTGCATAAAAGACGAACAAAAATAGCCCTAACTGGAACCACTTAGAGAAAACGACCAATACTCCATGCATACTCCATGAAAATTGGGCAATCATGTGCAAATGATCATAGACACGATGCTCTAATGATGGTGTATAGGTTTTCTTTAATCTTGGCCCGAGAACACCTACCTTATGAAGATCTAAGACCAGCGACGTTCTGGATGCAGAGAGAGAGGGGGAAGGGGATGAAGCTCCGAGTTCCCAGCCTTCTCCTTTCCTCTGAAGCTCTAGCCTGCCTCCAAACGACCCCAACTCATTGTTAAACCTTCCTCAAGAGTTTAAGATGAGTTCTTATAGTTTTAGGATGTAGTTAAGAGTCCTAACGAGACTAGGAAATGGGTTACGAGCTCTGTTTCCCACTTTCCATAAAATCTGGGATCCCTTACCCAAAAAGGTAGCAAAGGTTTAGGAAACACCTCTAGAGGTGGGTTCGGTTTTGGCTTACCTTACATGACTAATCACCCTTATTTTAACCCTAATTGCGCTTCCTAATTATGGCATAATTACCTACACGATTTCTAGGTAATTCCTTGTCCAGTTTCATTCATATCCTTGGGCCAAATGTGTTCTATTGGCCCAATCTTGTTATGGATCATTATTACATAGTTTTGGAAGTCTCTCCCATATGTTTAATTAATTTTATTCCCCTTTATTTATATCACTAAATTTTCGGGGTGTTACATCCTCCCCCACTTAAGAAATTTGGTCCCCAATTTACGCATAATGGTGTAGTTCGTACCTGAGAATAGTTCTGGGTGGTTTTTCTTCATTCTTTCCTCCGTTTCCCAGGTAGCATTAGTAACTCCATCTCGATCCATTGGACCTTACCATAGGTATGGTACAATTCCTGAGTCGTTGAATCTTCCGATCCAAAGTTTGATCGACTTCTCCTATAAGTCAGGTCCTCCCGAATCTCCAAGTCCTCGTGGTCAATTACATGGTCGGCATTGAATAAGTACTTCCGCAGCATAGATATGTGGAACACATTATGCACTTGGCCAGTTGCGGAGGTAGTGCAAGTCTATATGCCACCTGACCAATCCTTTCCAGGATTTCAAATGGCCTTATGAATCTGGGACTTAGTTTTCCTTTGATCCCAAATCTTTGTATTCCCCTTGAAGGTGAGACCTTCAAGAAAACATGTTCGCCAACCTGAAATTTCAGTTCTCTCCTCTCTTGTCTGCATAACTCTTCTGTCTGGATTGTGCTATCTTCAGACGTTCCCTGACAATCTGAACCTTCCAGACAGTTGCCTCAATTAAGTCGGGTCCAACCCATTGGTTCTCCCAACCTCTTCCCAACAAAGGGGTGATCTGCAACTCCTGCCATATAAGGCTTCAAATGGAGCCATCTTGATACTGGCCTGATAACTGTTGTTATATGCGAACTCCATCAGGTACAACTGATCATCCCATCGCCCTCTGAAATCTAGCACCAGGGCACGAAGCATATCCTCACAATTGATTGATCCTTTCAGTTTGTCCATCAGTCTGAGGGTGGAAGCAGTACTAAATTTAATTTAGTACACATTGCTGCTTGTAAACCCTTCCAGAAGTGTGAAGTAAATCTAGGGTCCCGATCCGATAATTAGATGGAACACCATGCAATCTGACCACTTCCTTAAATATAGTGCAGCCAATATATCCACTGACCATGTACTCTTGATCGGCAAGAATGAGCCGACTTAGTCAAACGATCAACTATTACCCAAATTGCATCCATACCACCTCTAGTCTTGGGCAATCCCATGATAAAGTCCATACCGATACTATCCCACTTCCATTCTGGGATTTCCAGTGGTAGCAGTCCACCAGCTGTACGAAATGCTCGGTCTTGACTTTCATGCATGTTAAACAGCATGCCACATGATCGGCCACATCCCTCTTCATGTTTGGCCACCAGTGGACCTTTTTAAATCTTGGTACATCTTTGTTGATCCTGGATGAATCGTATATTTGGACTAGTGAGCTTCATTCAGTAACCTCTTCTTGAGTTCTCCGTGATCAGGGACACATGTTCTACCTCGGAATAATAATCTTCCTTCTGCTGATAGAGTAAAGTTAGGCCTTTGCTCTAGCTTCTCCCTGATCTCAACTAAAAATGGATCCTCTCCCTATTTCTCCTTGATTTTAGTCAGTAGGTCGATTGTACCTGGAGGTTTGAAATCATTATTTGCGTTTCCTTCTTTCCCGCGTCTATGTTCAGACTTGCAAATTGCTCCAGTAACTTCCATTCGCCCAACATCAAACTAGCTAGCATAGCTCCTGGTTGTCTATTTAGAGCGTCTGCCACTACATTGGCTTTCCCCGAGGTGATACTGAATGGAAAAGTCAAAGCCCTTAAGGTACTCTAACCACCTTCTTTGTCTGATGTCAGCTCCTTCTGTGAAACAGGTATTTCAAACTCTTGTGGTCAGAAAAGACCTTAAATTGCTCACCATAGATGTAATGCCTCCAAATCTTTAGGGCGAATACTACAGCTGCCAACTCCAGGTCATGAACCGGATAGTTCACTTCGTGGATCTTCAACTGTCTGGAAGCATAAGCTATTACCTTCCTTGTTGCATTAGGACACATCCCAGTCCAGTACCAGAAGCATCTGAATAAATTTCAAATCCTCCCTCTTCAGGGGTAAGGCGAGGACAGGAGCAGTAGTCAGACACTTCTTCAAGTTGTTGAAACTTTCCTCACATTCATTGGTCCACACGAATGGATTTTCCTTCCGGTCAGTTTGGTCAATGGCACCGCAATCTTTGAGAAATCCTTATAAAACCTTCGATAATACCCAGCTAATCCTAGAAAACTCCTGATCTCTGTGACGCTTGTCGGTCTTTCCCATTTCAACACAGCCTCAACCTTTGATGGATCAACAGCGATACCATCTTTGGTTACCACATGCCCTAGAAAGGATACCTCCTCAAGCCAGAATTCACATTTACTTAACTTGCATATAGTTTGTTTCTCCCTTAAAATCTGCAATGAAATCCTCAAATGCTCCTCATGCTCTTCCTTTGTCTTGGAATAGATTAAATATCATCGATGATATCCACCACAAACTTATCAAGATATAGGCGATAAATGCTATTCATCACTGCATGAAAACTACAGGGCATTTGTTAGTCCAAAAGGCATAACAAATAATTCATAATGCCCATACCTGCTTCGGAAGGCAGTCTTGTGAATGTCTTCTCCTTTGATCCTCAATTGATGATAACCAGATCGGAGATCTATTTTAGAGAGTATCTAGCTCCAGATAATTGATCAAACAACTCATCAATCCTCGGCAGAGGGTATTTGTTCTTGATGGTAACTGATTTAGTTGTCTGTAATCATGCATAGCCTCATCGACCCATCTTTCTTCTTGACGAAGAGGACATGTGCACCCCATGGCGATGTGCTTGGTCGGATGAAACCCTTCTCTAACAGTTCCATCAGTTGCTCTTTTAATTCTTTCAGTCTGCGGGGGACATTCTATATGGTGCCCTAGATACGGTGCTGCTCCAGGGCCAACTCGATGGTAAAATCGACCTCTCGCTCAGGAGGAATTCCTGCAAGTTCTCGGAGAAAATATCAGCATATTCGCTGACGACATGGATGTCCTCAACTTTGACTTCATCTTTGCGATGACACAGCAGCAAGAAAGGGTATACAACCTTTCCTCATCATCTTTTTTGCTTGTAGTGCAGAGATAAGTGACAATCTCATGCGGTTTCTATCCCCTGTGAACACTAGTTTGGGTAATGGCTAAAAGTTACCACTTCTCCTGCAATTGATACTAGCCCCATGTTCAGACATCCAGTCTGCTCCAGTATCACATCATACCCCGCCATATCCATACATATTAAATTTGGTGGTAGGTTTTGGGTTTCAATCAACACTTCACTGGATGGCATATGGGTTGTAAGATTAGTACCCGGACCAATCGGGGTTGACACAACTATTCCGGATTTCATTGGGACGGGTTTCACAGGTAGGGTATCAACAAATGTTTGAGATATGAAGGAATGCGTAGCTCCCGTATCAAAGAGAACATATGTGGGTCGGGAAAGAATAGTAAGTGTACCTTCCACGATACCTCCTTCTTCAGCAATTTTTGGTTCTGGACAGCTTATAGTCGGCCTTGCCTCTTCTGTCCATCGGACGTTTGTCCTAAGGGGCTTGTTCTTTCAACATTGGGCAGTCTGAGATCCTATGGTCACGACTCCCACAGCGTAGGCATCTCCCTTGCGCTCTCCAGCATTCTTCAGACCAATGATCAGCTTTTGTCGCAATGTTTGCACCTTTCTCCCTTGGTCACCATTATCTGCTTACCTAACTCTTTCGGCTTTTTATCCGCTGGTTCATTTACCCCACCACTGGGCCTTTTCTTCCCAATAGTCGGCTGATACCTCCCAGCAGAAGACACTTGTTCTCGTTTCACGGATTTTCCCTTAATCCTTTCGGAGTCTCCATGGCATCTTCCAATAGCTGAGCCTTCTTAACCATTCAGCATAGTTTGAATGTCCATTGGTGCCAGTTGGGTGATGAACTGGGGCCTCAAGCCATTCAGAAAGCGTTTCGCCTTCATCCTTTCTATCCCAATTAGTGATAGCGTATCGGGACAGCCGAGAGAATTGGGGCCTCATACTCAGCCACATTGAGTCCTCTCTGCTTCAAAGCCGCAAATTCGCTGCTTTCCGTTCTTGGACCCTCTCAGAAAAGTACTTGGCGTTGAAACGCTCAATGAACTGAGCCCATGTTAGTTGTTGTCCATTTAGGCGTTGTCTACCGACTCCCACCATGCCCTGGCATCCTTTTCCAACTGGAAGTCGCCAGGAGCACCTTGTTCTGGTCTGTGCATTGATAACCTTGAATATCCTTTCGATCTCCTTAACCCAGTGTTCAGCAACGTCTGGGTTAGTACTCCCCTCAAACCTAGCGGATTCATGTTCCGAAATTTCTGTGGAGCTCACGGCTCCGCGGTACCTCCACCTTGGGTGGCTTGTAGATAGCCTGAGTCAAGTTCTGTATAGTTCGTTGCATGTCCCTAGCCTGGGCACGTTCAGCGGCCATTGAGGTAATAAGTACCTTCAAGATAATAATGTGAGTTAGTCATCTAAATATATCACATGTGACTTTTACTCCCATGGCTCTACCCACGCTCACATTAGGTAAGTAATTTTGACTCGTGTAATCTAGTTTCATTCTATGTTCCTATTCCCTTGGACCCTAAAGTTCAGGCTCTGATACCAACTGTCACGCCCCGATATTTAGCAGCGGAATAAATATCGGGGACGTGAACGATACAAACAGGTGTATCACAGTTGAATAATACAGAGTCACAATTGAATATAATAACACATCCGAGACTATAATATGGTCACCAAAAGTATACACTTTATTCATTCCATCAACTAGATACAACCTCACATAAGAGAACTCACTGAAAAGTGTTTTTAATCAAATAACAAGGTTTCTCTGATACATTGACTACTCAATTGTCTATTCTAACTGTCATCTATTTCTAGGATGGGTACTCGTCACTCTTGCCCAGTCCCATCTGACTCCACGGTTCTTCATCACTACCTGAAAAAGGGCAGGATGATAGAGGTGAGCGAACTAGCTCAGTAGTATTTACATCTCAATAACGTGCGAGCACTAATATACATGATTAACATTTAAATAGGCAGATATGCATATGAATATGATGACAATGTATGCAATACTAACAGATTGAATAGCAGTAGAACGGATATCACATCAGATCAATTGTCGAGTTCCATATACAATGGACAGATAATTCAAGAATAAAATCATGTCAGAAAGAGATTGGCCATATTGAAACAGAGCTGATGTGTTCACAAGAGCAAACGTATCATATCATGTCAAGTCAGATCATCAGTCAAACAGGAGGCACATTTTCACAATCTTGCATGTCAGTGTGCTATGCCAAGCACCAAGAGCCATACTCCGCGGTTAACAAGTACGTTGGGGCGCTCCTCCCCAGGACCGGACCAGGGCCCCTATTGCACAGGTATTAGATCAAGTTTGGACCGGAGTCCCACGTTGTGCCGAACAAACAATTCATATTATGGCCACAGAGTTTCAATAACAAGCTCGTAGTAAAAGGAACATGATCATTCATAAGTCAAGGAATGACAAACAGTTCAAAGAACAAGGCAGGATAACGACGTATCTTATGTTTCATAGATCTTAATGTCTTGACATGAGGATGTTTCTAAAGACAGATCATATGTAGAACATGTGCTTTCCTAACATGTATGCTATGAACACATAATTAATTGAACACCGGGAAACATGTAACCATGAAACTCATATGCAAATCATAACATAACACCACTAACATGTCCATACTAACATGTATTCATCCCCACATTCATATCATATCTTATCTCATCAATTGACAATAAGCAAGATCACAAGAGAATCCAATGGACATAAGATCAATCACAATTACACATTAGAATCGTATTCATATCATTACTATTTTCAATGGGTTGATTTATTTTAGGTCCATGTAACTATTAAACATCATGCACATGCTAGTAGACATCATGAGATGATAGACCCAAAATTATGCAAATTTCTTGTAAGGTGGTGTCGACACTAGATCAAGTGGTGTCGACACCATGCTCCAACACAAGACAAAATCATGCAAAACTGGTCAGGTAGTGTCGACACTAGTTCAGGTAGTGTCGACACAGTGCATCAAATACAAGGCAAAAGGTCAAGTAGTGTTGACACTAGTCAAGGTAGTGTCGACACAGAGACAGCTCCCAGAACACCTTCTGGCCAAGCTGGGACAGTGTGTCGACACTAGCCCAAGTAGTGTCGACACTAGAGGCCTTCCCAGAAAACCTTATGGGCTGTTTGGGACAGTGGTCGACACTAGCCCAAGTAGTGTCGACACTAGTGCCCTTCCAGAACAAAACTTATAAGTCATGTGGAACCCGAAAATACATCTCATGCAGTGATTCACTTCCAACTCTTATATCTCTAAGGAATGACATTTGGACAAACGTTCAACATGAAAGATGAATCAGACAACTAGGGGAAGAACTTTTATGTTGAGTGTTTTGATCTAATTCGGCTCGAATCCCAAGAAAACATGTGAAGAACAAAAAGTCAAGTGTAGCCCGAAATCGTAGTATCATGCAGTGACTCTCTTACGAAGCTTATAACTCCCTAACAAAAGACTTTGGACATAACGTCCAACAGAAAAGATGATCATGACTCAAGTAGAAGAACGTTTGTGAAGAAAGTTTAGTCAAATTATGTCTCAAATCTCGTGCATAAAAGACCACGAAATAAGCCCTAACTGGACACGACTTAGAGAAAACGACCAATACTCCATGCATACTCCATGAAAATTGGGAAAATCATGTGCAAATGATCATAGACACGTGCTCTACATGATGGTATAGGATTTCTTTAATCTTGGCCCGAGAACACCTACCTTTATGAAGATCTAAGACCAGTCGACGTTCTGGACGCAGCAGAGGATGAGGGGGATGAAGCTCCGGGTTCCCAACCTTTCTCCTTCTCCTCTAAGCTCTATCCTGCCTCCAAACGACCCCACTTGTTGTTAAACCTTCCCCAAGAGTTTAAGGATGAGTTCTTATAGTTTTAGGATGTAGTTAAGAGTCCTAACGAGACTAGGAAAGGGGCTACGAGCTCTGTTTCCCACTTTCCATAAAATCTGGGATTCCCTTACCCAAAAGAGGTATCAAAGGTTTAGGAAACCACCTCTTAGAGTTGGGTTCGGTTTTGGCTTACCTTACATGACTAATCACCCTTATTTTAACCCTAAATTGCCCTTCCTAATTATGGCATAATTACCTACACGAATTTTTGGGTAATTCCCTGTCCCAGTTCATTCATATCCTTGGGCCAAATGTGTTCTATTGGCTCAATCTTGTTAATGATCATTATTACATGGTTTTGGAAGTCTCTCCCATATGTTAATTAATTTATTCCCCTTTATTTCTATCACTAAATTTTCGGGGGGTTACAAGATGTATAGTATGTCAGCAAATAAAAGCAGAGCATCAGAAGCCAGGAGGATTGTTACAGCCTTTACCCATTCCGCAGTGGAAGTGGGATGATATAGCAATGGATTTCATAGTTGGTTTGCCCAGTTCATCAGGTAATTGCATATGGGTTTTTGTGGATAGATTGACCAATGTTTGCCAGTTATTACCAGTTAGCATGTCATGGTCAGTGATAGATTAGCTAAGCTATTGTAGAAAGGATGTACCTTTGCATGGAATCAGTCACTATAGTTTCAGATCGAGATCCTCGATTTACCTCAGTTTTTGGAGGAGTTTACAAGAGTGTTGGCACAGAATTAAAGTACAGTTCAGCTTATCATCCACAAACAGATGGGCAGACGGAAAGAACATTCAGATATTGAAGATATGTTGAGAGCTTGCTGTCTTGTGTGGGAGGCATTTGGGAGCGTCATTTGGGTCTAGTTGGTTTGTATATAATAACAGTTATCATTCAAGTATTGAAATGGCACCTTATGAAGCATTGTATGGCAGACCGTGCAGATCATTCATTTGGGAGCGTCATTTGGGTCTAGGAGTTTGTATATAATAACAGTTATCATTCAAGTATGAAATGGCACCTTATGAAGCATTGTATGGCAGACCGTGCAGATCACATTAAATTGGCATGAAGTAGGTGAAAGGCAAGTTTTGGGTCTGGAAATGATTCGCCAGTGTGGCAGAAACAGTAAAATTCATTCAAGAAATTTGAAAACAACTCAGAGTCGAAGAAGAGTTATGCAGTGTTAGACGCAGACCCTTACAATTGAAGTAGGTGATTATGTGTTTTTAAAGGTATCTCCTACTAAAGGTGTATTAAGATTCAGTAAGAAAGGCAAGTTGAGCCCGGCGATATGTTGGATGTTTCAAATAAGGAAAGATTGGGTGAAACAGCCATGATTGATTTGGCCAGCAGATTTCACAGATCGCATGATGTTGTTCATGTCTCAATGTTAAGGAAATATATCAAGGCCCCATCTCAAGTTGTCAGCTCATCAAGAGATGATTTGAAGCCGGAAATTGACCCATGCCGGAATATCCAGTACAAAGTTAGGCCAACAGAACTCAACCGCTCAGGAATAAGGGAAATTGAGTTAGTAAAGGTAGATGGGAGGAAAAGACAATGGTGGTGAAGAACCTGGGAAATAGTAGAAAAAAATGAGAAAAAGCGTATCATATTTGTTGAGTAAGTTAATCTTTTTAGGTGATAGCCCTCATGATAGTTAAATTGAAATTTTGATAGTTGGTGTCCATTTTAACTTTACTAGATGAAATTTATTTTTAGGTGATAGTAATGTAACGTTCAACACACAGTTCGGATAGTCCTTGTGTGGTCGTGGAGGCCAGTTATGGCCGATGACATGTGTGTGGCATGTGATTTTCGCAGGTAGGTAGTTTGAGGTTTGCCCAAAGCATTCTCTATTTCTCGGTTCCTATACGCGACACGAAAGGAGTGTCGCGATCGGTGATCGCGACACAGTGAGGAGGGTCGCGATATGATGCGCAGTTTGTAGTGCGCGTTCACTAAACTACCATTTACGGATATGTGACGTCATCGGGTTAAGGGCGACCAGTCTGATGTAGCGATTTGATCGCGGTCGTGTAGAGGGTGCGTGATACCTGCGTTGTGTTTTTAAGGAACCCTAGCAGAACAGAGCAGATGAAAGCTCTGTTCGGCCAGGGGGTTTTGATGTGGAATTTTGGTGGGATTCGACTTGTTAGAGCCCGGTTCGACGAGTTCCTACTGCTACGAGACATTAGTGGAGAGGAGGGGAACCTCGTACGGGCTTCGTTCGTCGCGTCTGCGCGAATGGTGGGATGGGATTTTGAAGGATCGAAATAAATGTGTGGAAAAGATCTAGAAGGGGGGGATGAATAGATCTTAGCCACTTTTGCGGAAGCTTAAATAATTTTAAAACTATTTAGAATCAGAGGCAATGTTATCAGTGAAAAGCTACTGATCTGATTAGATTGGAGTGAGTTGAAAAACTTAGATGTGAATCAAGTTGATTAAGTGAATTAAAAACGAATCCTATGCAAGCATCTAGCGGATGAATCAGTCAAACCACAGAAAACAAATGCACAAGGATTTTTAGGTGGTTCGGAAATCACCCATGTGATTCCTACATCCACCCCTCACAACCCGTGAGGATTCACTAACACAACTGGGTAACACACCCACTGGAGCCTGACAACTCCAACACTGAAGAGCTTACAACTCACACCACTTCTAGAGCAAGACTACTCTAGAACAACTGAGCAAGACTGCTCAACCCACACTTGAGTTTGACAACTCAACACTGAGCACAACGGCTCACAACAACCTGAGCACAAGGCTCACACATAGACTTGCTAGACACCAACTTAAGACATAGATCCTCTAGCAACAGATCTAGTCGAAGTTTGAGAACTCTAAAGAGAATTATGCAGAAGTACTTGCATAATCTCAAGAGATATCTCAGAAGAACAGAAGAAATGTAAAATTGAATTGAAAGTCTTCGTTCTTCAGTGTACTCCCTTGTAGAGACTTGAATTGGGAAGAAGAATGTGAAGCTTGAAGTCCAAGTCGATGCTCTGCAATCTGAGAAGTTGGATCTTCCTCGAGTTCTTCACCAAAGGAGTCTTCTACAGGATCTGCTTCCTTGGAATGCTTCGAAGGAATCTACAGGAATCAAATTCCAATTCCCACACCTTGAATGGGTGGGAATTAGTCTTCTGGAAGCAATTGGAGAGCAGAGGAGGAGACACGAGCTCTTCTGGCCGCCAGGAGCTTCTTGGAGGCTCTAAGAGAGTTGGTTTCTTCTCTCACTTGAAAACAGGCCGAAAAGAACCTTTTATACCCTTAGGATTCCAAAGATACCCTTTTGGGGTACAAGGGCACGCTTTCCTAGGAAGATTCTGATCGCCCTAGAAGGACACGTGGCAGCCATCAACTTTTAAGATGAAAAGTTTCCGTAGTGTGTCGACCTGCCCTGGTGGTTGTGTCGACACACTGTCCCAAAGATGGAAAAACCTGTTCTGGGAGGAAGGTCCCGTGTCGACCTGCTCTTGAGTGTGTCGACCTGCTGTCCCAATTCCTCAAACTGGCTGTTCTGGAACTGGGTCTAGTGTCGACCTGCTCTGGGAGTGTGTCGACCTGCTGTCCCAATTCCTCAAACTGGCTGTTCTGGAAACTGGGTCTAGTGTCGACCTGCTCTGGGAGTGTGTCGACCTGGGTACCCTTGATCTCTGGAAAACTGCCACTCGTGTCGACACACTCTTGACATGTGTCGACACACTCTTGACATTTTTGCACAATTTCTCTTTGAGTCTGTGTTGATGTGTCGACACCATTGATGGGTGTGTCGACACATCTTTTGCATAAAAGTTTGTACCTGAAAAATAAACACATATATCATTAGTTAAATGATTTATCATTACCATAAATGATAAATGTGGTTTGAAAAATGCTTTTTGAGCATGACTTTCAGGTATGATGCTTTTGACATGTTCCAATTAAATTGCTTTAAGAACACTTCTTGTCATCATCAAAATAGGAGGGAAATGATATGAATTAGACATTCAACCCAACAATCTCCCCCTTTTTGATGATGGCAACATTAAATCCATATTTGAATGTGGTTTTGATGAAGTGTGATTTTTTTTTTTTTTGTTCATACTTGTCAATGTCCTTTTGATATTGTTCAGTAACAATTGATGATATTCTTGTGAGATACAATGTTACTTGAAATTAGAAGATTTGTGCACACAAGTCAACAATTGAACAAGTATTCACACACAAAGACAAAAATTTGTATTGAAGCCAAACAACCATTTCATTTCATTCATTTCATTCAAAAGATCATTACATTTCATTCATTCTTCTCCCCCTTTGACATTATCAAAAAAAATGTACATTAGGTAGAAGATGGAGGAGGAGGAGGAATTGGAGCTAGAAGCATCTCAATATCTGACAATCTTTTATCCATTGACTTCATGCTTGACTTTATCTGTTCATGGATAGTTGTCAGCCGAGTGTGAAGATAATGCTCCATTCTATCAGAATGTTCTATCAAGGTGCTCTGAGTTCTTTTCAATTCATCTGAACATGTTGAGAACTTGATGACCCAGCTGACCAACCAGGTCTTTGCATGATTTTGAACTCCTTGGTCAAATCTGTGAGCTGCTTGTCAATGTGCTCATTGAAATTTCTCATACTTTCCAAATCATCCACAAAATGAGCAAATGACAGTCTGGTGCTGGAAATCTCATGCAATGTTTGGTTGGTGTTGAAGACATCTGCTTGGGAATTGGCCAAAATTCCCTGAAGAACTTTCTCCAACTTGTCCTGATGTTCTTTTAGCTCAATATAGGAATCTCCCAGAGTTCCTATAAGTCTGTTAAATCGCTGAGCTGCATAATCGGAAGCTGCCTTCTGCTCAATAAATTTGGCAGAAACTGTGTTTTCCAGTCTTTGAATCCGTAGCTCAAAAGATGTGGACATGGATTGAAGTGAGGAGTTGAAGGATTCAAATTTGTCATTTAGGAAAGATATCAATTCTGGTGGAACAGGAGGCCCACCAGAAGATGTGGATGGTTGGAATGAGGGTTGTGGAGAAAAATGAGGAAGCTGAGGTGAGAGAGGATCATGAAAAGGACTGACATTTTCATTAAGAGCTTGATCCTCATGCATAGGAGGCTGATCCTCTTGACTTAGGGGCTGGTCCCCTTCAGCTGGAGGCTGTTCCTCCTGTGCTTGGGGCTGATCCCCTTGAGCCTGAGGCTGGTCCTCCTGAGGTTGGGGCTGTTCCCTTTGGTCTTGAGGCTGTTCCTCTTGAACTGGAGGAGCCTCAACCACAGCTGGTCCTCTTCTAATTTGATTTCCCTCAATCTAAATCCCATAAACTTCTGGATATTCTTGAAGTGTAGATGTTTGACTTGGGAATGGATTGGGATTTTTCATTTTCCAATGGCACACCAAAGTGCTTGAACACTGAGGTCAGATGTGCTCCATAAGGTAGAGATCTCTTGAGGTCTGCTCTTGTAGTTTCAGAAATGATTTGATAAAGAATCACATGAAGGTTGACCTTGATATCTTTGACCATGCAATAGAGTATGAATCTCTGGATATCTGTCAATCTATCCCTCCCACCACCTTGAGGGGTAACTATGGTTGTCAAGATGTGGTGAATTACCCTTAATACAGGTGGAAATGAGTTGGCATTAAACCTTGTCACATAGGTTTGTTTGGGATCTGATGGATCTGCAGGATGGCCTGTCAAGATTGAGTAGGCTTCATGTAAGTCAAATTCAAATTCATGGTAGTCAGCCCCTTCATCTGGCACTTTGAAAATGGAGGCTGCTACATCAGTTGGCATGTCTATCTCTATCCCCTTGACTTTGGATTTAAAACCTTCTTCTGTGCAGGTGAGGTTTTTGTAGAACTCTCTAACTAACCTTGGATAGCAGACTTGAAATTCAGATATAAAGGGTATCCAAGATTGAAGGAAAAGTAGGTTTGAATTTCGGGAGAGAGTCTGCTAATTGGGTGTCTGTAAGGTCTAGAATTCTTGGCTTCAAAATCAGCTTGGCAGCACTCACGGATTCTGAGGGTATATCCTCTTGAGACTCAGTAGAGGAAGAAGAAGATGATTCCTCAGCATGGTCAGAGGAATCGCCCGAAATATCTGATCTAGGGTTTGAACTTGTCTACCTCTGCCAGCATTGGAGGTCCTACCTCTCTTTGAAGCTCTGAGAGGTGCAGAAGAGGATCCTGGAAGCTCTGCAGGATCATTTCTTCGCTTGGTTCTTCTTTCAATCTGTTCAACCGGAACCTGTGCCGGAACCTGCCTTGAAGAAGCCTGAGACCTTGCGCCACGGCGGGGACCCAACTTGCGGACCATGGTGCAAGGAAGGAGTGGAATTTCAGAGAGGAGATGGAAGATTGGAGAGGTGATTGAAGATTAGAGAAAGATGGTGAAAATTTCTTGCCGGAATGGTGAAAGTTTGGCCGTCGGGTCGACCTGATGCCCAAATAGGGATGCAGTGGTACACTGCCCCGCAGGAACAACAAGGGTTTAAGGTGAACCCGAAAGATTTGAAAAGGTTCTGGCAAGAAGGCAGTGTCGACACATGAGGAAGGGTGTGTCGACCTGACTGGGATTGTGTGTCGACACGAGAGAGGATTGTGTCGACACAGCCTTTGAGAGAAATGTGAATTTTTGAGAGGAAATTTTGAGAAATTTGGGGACATCTTTATAATGATAAATAATGAGAGGAATTATCATTTCAAGGATTTTTAAGAGGCCTAAAAATTCATTTGCTGTATTTTGCAAAAATTCATTACAGTTCAAGTATTTCACACAATTTCCAACAGGATATTAGCATTCCAAGACTTGAATCAACAAAATGATAAATTGAGGGATATAATGTATCTAACAATCAACCAAAATCTGCCATGTTTCTCAATTTTCAAGAATTAAAGATATCATCTAGACTAAACACAGTTGTGTTGAAAGTAAAACACAAACTTAAAGAACAACTTGATGAAGGAGGAAGATGATTCTTTCTAAACAAATCTCCAATAATTTTCATATTTTTGTTCTTTTAACAAACTATCAAATGATGTAAATCTCTTTCACTCAAGTACTAGTGCTTTTTACACACCATAGTCCCTGGATACTCAAGATTTAGTCATTGTCAAGTCTCAAAGGGGTAAATGATGACCTTTTGACATGAAAATATACGTTTTTTAGACGCCAATATTTCCAGTTACTCAGTCATCATCAAAAAGCATAGCACATAATTGCTTAAATTTTGAGGTTATTTTCAATTTGGATCCCCTTTGAACAGAGTTAACAATAATGCCTCATGACATGCATAGCACTTCATTCATTGTGAAGGTGTGCAGTTTCTCAGCACAGATGTCATTGCTCTGTTGGATTTTACAAGATTTTGGAGAGTTTGTAAGATAGAATTCAAATACATCCAGTCATCAGTTGCAAACAAGGAAATGTTTTAAGTTCAAGACACAAATTGTAATTTAGTTTAGGAAGAGATCTGAGTTTCTGTGGATTGAGAGACATAGTGGAAAGTTGATTAGTAAAAAATATAATGTATCACTCAAGGTTCATTTTGAGACTCTAGACTTTAGAATGAGGACATCATGCAAGGAATTGATGAAATGCAAGAAGGGTTTTGAAATTTGCAAAAAGATGACTTGTGAATTTTCTAGCTCCCCCTGAGATGATGATTTCAATCATTTTTCATCAAAATAAAGATATGCATTTTTTTGAAATCAGAAAGAATGTTTCTTTTTGGATAACAAAGATTTCTTCTCAACAATTGTATATTCATTTCTTGGTACTTGGCGGAGACACATACTCTCGCATAGTGAAAGTGTCCAGACAAGCATAACCTGTCCTTCTCCAAGTCACCATTTGATATACCAAGAGATTTCAATACAATAAGAGTTGAAGAATTCATTATCAAAAAGAAATGAAGGTTAAAACTGTGCAAGTTTTGAAATCAGAAAAGACATTCTCTTTGAACAATAAAAGCTCCCCCTCAACTATTGCATATTGACTTCTTAGTACTTGGCGGAGATATGTTCTCACGCATAGTGAAAGTGTCTAGACAAGCATAACCTGTCCTTCTCCAAATCACTATTTGATATACCAAGAAGTTTCAACACAATCAGAAGTGAAGAATTTATTGTAAAAAGGAAATGGAATTGGAAAGAGAGAGATATGAGCAATGTAGCTTGAGGAAGCAAGGAGTTATGAAATACAAAGAACTCCCCCTTAGACAATGCATAGCACTCAACCCAAACTTTAAGAGAGATCAGAAGGATGGACATTTACAAAGACCAAGTTCTCTCCTTAAAGATGAGAATCTATTTTCAGGAAGGGGTTTTGTGAATATGTCTGCAATTTGTTTTTCAGTTTCAATAAAATGGAGTTCAAAAGATTTCTTTGCAACCTCATCTCTCAAGAAATGATGCCTGATTTCAATGTGTTTTGTTCTAGAATGCTGAATGGGGTTTTTAGAAAGATTGATTGCACTTGTGTTATCACATAGGATGGGTACACACCCTAAATCTTGGTTGTAATCAAGAAGTTGATGTTTCACCCAGAGAATCTGAGTTCCACATCTACCTGCTGCAACATATTCAGCTTCTGCTGTTGACAGAGCCACTGAATGTTGCTTCTTAGAAGCCCAAGAAATAAGGCACCCACCTAGAAATACACACAAGCCACTTGTGCTTTTTCTATCTAACTTACACCCAGCATAATCAGCATCACAATAGGCAAACAATTCTAACTTGCAACCAGCAGGATACCAAATTCCTAAGTCACATGTTCCAACAAGATATTTAAAAATTCTTTTCACAGCAAGCATATGACTTTCTTTAGGATTTGATTGGAATCTAGCACATAAGCACACACAAAACTGAATGTCAGGTCTAGAAGTAGTAAGGTAGAGCAGAGAGCCAATCATACCTCTGTAGGTCTTTGGATCTACTGACTTACCAGATGGGTCTTCTTCTAGCTTAGCATTTATTGCAATGGGTGTGCTTGAATGTTTAAGGTTCTGATAGTCAAACCTTTTCAGTAGCTCCTTGACATATTTGGTTTGACTGATGAAGATTCCTTCATTCGTTTGGTTAACCTGCAATCCCAAAAAGAATGTTAAATCTCCCATTAAGCTCATTTCAAATTCATTCTGCATTTGATTTGAAAATTCAGTGCAAAGGCCTTTATTGGTGGAGCCAAAAATTATGTCATCAACATAAATTTGGACCACAATTATTTGATTTTTTACTGTTTTTGTGAACAATGTTTGATCAACATTACCTCTAGAATATCCTTTTTCAAGTAAAAAGGAACTCAAACGATCATACCAAGCTCTTGGAGCTTGTTTAAGACCATAGAGTGCCTTATTAAGCTTGAAAACATGGTTAGGATATTTTTCATTATCAAATCCAGGAGGTTGTTCAACAAACACATTTTCCTTTATATATCCATTTAGAAATGCACTTTTAACATCCATTTGAAAGACTTTGAATTTCATGGAGGATGCAAAAGCAAGGAAAATTCTCACAGCTTCTAGTCTAGCTACAGGGGCATAAGATTCTTCAAAGTCAATTCCAAATTCTTGGTTATACCCCTTTGCAACTAGCCTAGCTTTGTTTCTTATTACTTGACCAGCTTCATTCAATTTATTTCTGAAAACCCATCTAGTGCCAATCACTGTTTGGTCACTAGGTCTAGGCACTAATTCCCACACTTGATTTCTTTCAAATTGATGAAGTTCATCATGCATAGCATTAATCCAATCAGAACTGGATAAGGCTTCATCAATTGACTTGGGTTCAATTTGGGAAATTAGAGCTAGTGAGTCTTCTTCAATGTTTTGCAAAAAGGATGATCTGGTCCTAACTCTATCATTTAGATTGCCAACTACACTGTCTAATGGGTGATCTCTTAGAAATCGAGGTTCAGAAATTACCTGTTGAGAGGTACCCACTTCTGAATCAGTATTACCTGAACCATTTGGAGATTGTGAGTTGTTGTTCAGGTTTTCTTCAATGTTATTACTCTCCTCAACGGTTGGTGAAGAATCCACAATGAGGTCATCCTCTTCATTGTCTTGTTTTTCCCTGCAAGATTTAGAATCATTAGTGGAAAAGGAATTTTCATTAAAAATAACATGTGGAGATTCTTCAACAGATTTGGTTTTCATTATGTACACTTTGAAGGCCCTTGACACTTCAGAATAGCCAAGGAAGATAGCTTCCTGACTCTTAGCATCAAACTTGTCAAGGTTTTCTTTGTTATTATTGTGTACATAGCATTTGCACCCAAAGACTTTAAAATAGGAAACAGTTGGCTTTTTGTTTTTCAATAATTCATAGGGGGTTTTCTTGATTTTTGGTCTGACCAATGCTCTATTGAGTATGTGGTTTGCTGTGTTCACAGCTTCAGCCCAGAAGGATTTGGGCAAGTTACTCTCAAGAAGCATGGTTCTAGCCATTTCCACAAGAGTTCTGTTCTTTCTTTCCACAACTCCATTTTGTTCTGGAGTTCTTGGTGAAGAAAACTTGTGGAATATCTGAAATTCAGCACAAAAATCAGAAAAGGATGTGTTTTCAAATTCACCCCCATGATCAGTTAAGATGTTTTTGATTTTATATGGATAAGTGGTTAAGACAGTGGTACAAAAGTTCCTGAATTCAAGGCATGCATCACTTTTGTGAGATAGAAAAATAACCCAGGTAAATCTAGTAAAGTCATCAATGATTACAAATCCATATCTTTTGCCACTCAAGCTTAGAACTCTTGTTGGCCCAAAGAGGTCCATGTGAAGAAGTTCTAGTGGCTTAGATGTGAGTACATCATTGAAGACTTTAAAGGATTTTCTAGTTTGTTTTCCTTTAGCACAGATCCCACAAATTTGACCTTCAACACTAGAAAAGGATTCAGGAAGACCTTTAACCAAATTCAATCTTAACAACTTATTCATTGTTCTGAAGCTTGCATGGCCAAGTCTTTTGTGCCAAGTCCATGCAATTTCATCTTTATTTGCAACAAAACAAAGATTTTCAGAAAAGTTTTTATTAAGGTTGATCATGTAGACATTGTTTTCTCTTTTTCCAAAGAATTTGATTTTATCAGTTGATGAATCTATTATCTTGCAAAAATCAGATTCAAACACAACTTTGTGACCTTTGTCACATAGTTGGCTGATACTGAGCAAATTATAATCAAGTCCATCAACTAACAAGACATTATCTACAGAGTTTGAAGAAGTTTGACCAACCTTACCAGATCCAATGATCTTTCCTTTATTTTTACCTCCAAAGGTGACTGACCCTCCCTCCTTTTCAAGCAGGAATGAGAATTTGGCTCTATCTCCAGTCATATGTCGTGAACACCCACTGTCAAGAAACCATACATTTGTGTTGGGTGCACGACTTCCCTGCAACAAGATCAGTGGAGAGAAGATTTTGGTACCCAAACAGAGTTGGGACCATCAGAATGATTTAACATAGACAGCAAATCCTTTCTCACCCAAATTTGATTTGTTTTAGATTTTTGTTTTGTTACTTTGGTGTTTTCAGCATTTTTCTGTTTGTTCTTTCTTTTAGGAATGAAAGCACCAAGATCTTTGTTTTTGGTAGGAGGGGAGTTTTTCATTTGAAAATTTGAGTTCATAGAAGGAGGTGGAATCCATGGATTGTGTTGGTACATCCAGAAATTTGGATAAGGGTATTGAGGATAATACCAACAGGGATTTTCATACCATTGGTTCCAAGGATTAATCCAATTTTCTTGAGGAGCTGTCTTGGAGGTCCAAGGTTTTTCATGGATCATTTCTTTTCCCTTTTTCTTATTTCTCAGATTTTTATTTGAATTTTTAGTTGAGTTGATTATGGTTTTTGGTGTTGAACAGGTCGACCTGTCAGGGGACTGTGTCGACCTGACAGTCTTCTTTTGTTTTTGAATTTTTGATTTGTTTTGAGTTTTGTTTGGGTTTTTGTTTGGGGTTTTGTTTGCTGTTTGTTGGATTTCAGTGTTTTCCAGATTGGGACCTTTAACAAAGTTGATTAATGGTGCTTTTCCCTTTTTCTCACCAGATTTATCTTTTGTTGATTTCTTTTTGTTGAATCCCAATCCATGAGATGTGGTTGTCTTGTTGGATCCTAGCAATGCCTCTAGGTTATCTTGGCCTTTTGTGAAGGTTTGGATAACCTCCTCCTTTTCCTTTAGCTGGTTTTTAAGAATTTCAATTTCTTCAATTTTCTGTTGTTTTTCTTGTTTTTCAATTTCCAGCTTTTCATTTAAATTTCTGAAGTCTTGGGAGGCCTTCTGAGAGGCAAGCTTTAAATCATCAATTTGGTTCAGTAAATTTTCTTTTTCTTCAAGCAATTCTGTTACTTCAGATTCCAGTTCACAGGTTCTATTGTTTGAAGATTGGTTATGGTAAAGATTTTCAATTTTCTTTTTGATGTGTTTGTTTTCTTTTCTCATTTCAGAGTATCTTTCTACCAATTCAGCATACACATCCTGCCAATCTTCAACACTATAATCTTCAAAGGAAGTATTTACCTTTCCATCTGTGCTGTTGGCCATGAAGCAAACTTCCTCACTCTCTGAGCTTGAGGACTTCTTCTCTTCTTCTTCCTCACTTGTGTCTTCATCAGACCAAGTGGCTACCATGGCCTTGGGCTTCTTGTATTTCTGGAATCTTTTGTGCTTTTCCTTTTTGTTCTCAGGACACTCTCCCTTCATGTGTCCTGGCTTGTTGCACCTGTAACAGATAACATTCTCATCAGGTTTATGATTCTTATTGAAATTGGAAGAGGAAATATTCTTCTTACCTGGGGGAAATTTCTTTTTCCCAGTCATTTTCCCTTTCCTATATTTCAAGAATTTCCTGAATTGTCTGGTCATGAGGGCAATCTCATCCTCATTTGACTCAGATTCTTCAGAACTTGTTTTATCCTGATTTTTATCTTTGTTGCTTGAAGAGGCTTTGAGTGCCATAGGCTTGGTCTTAATGATAAGATCTTCATTTCTTCTTAAGTTTATTTCATACGTCATTAAAGATCCAATCAATTCATCCAAAGACATTTTGGATAAATCTTTTGAATCTTCAATAACAGTGGCCTTGGTATGCCAAATTGAAGAAAGTGAACGCAAAATTTTTCTTACCAAATCTGCATCAGTATACTCCTTACCCAAAGCCTTGAGTCCATTGACAATCACCATAAATCTGGCAAACATTTCAGAAATAGATTCATTAGATTTCATCATGAAAAGTTCATATTCTGAAACTAATATATTTGCCTTGGTCTCCTTGACCTGAGATGTTCCCTCATAGAGTAGTTCGAGTTTATCCCACATCTCTTTGGCAGATTTACACATAGAGATTCTCGAATACTCCTTGGGATGGACAGCACATTGAATCATGTTCATGGCACTGTAATTCAATGTAGCTCTCCTAATTTGTTCCCTCGTCCAGGTTTCTTCCTCACCCTGGTTTTCATAGGGACCAGCCTCAACTACTTTCCAGATCTCATAGTTCTGGGCCCTTAAGAATACTTGCATTCTGTTCTTCCAATAAGAATAGTCCAAACCATTAAAGAATGGTGGCCTATTTATGGAATGGCCCTCAGCTATAAAACCCTTTGAGTCCATGACACTTAAGTAAATGCAAAGAGAAGTAGTTGAGCAAGCAAACAAACAACCAGACAAACAGACAAACAAACACTCAATACTCAGAAACAAAAGCTGCTCAGTTCAAATCAGATCGATGTAAACCCGCTCTGATACCAATTGAAGGATCGAAATAAATGTGTGGAAAAGATCTAGAAGGGGGGGATGAATAGATCTTAGCCACTTTTGCGGAAGCTTAAATAATTTTAAAACTATTTAGAATCAGAGGCAATGTTATCAGTGAAAAGCTACTGATCTGATTAGATTGGAGTGAGTTGAAAAACTTAGATGTGAATCAAGTTGATTAAGTGAATTAAAAACGAATCCTATGCAAGCATCTAGCGGATGAATCAGTCAAACCACAGAAAACAAATGCACAAGGATTTTTAGGTGGTTCGGAAATCACCCATGTGATTCCTACATCCACCCCTCACAACCCGTGAGGATTCACTAACACAACTGGGTAACACACCCACTGGAGCCTGACAACTCCAACACTGAAGAGCTTACAACTCACACCACTTCTAGAGCAAGACTACTCTAGAACAACTGAGCAAGACTGCTCAACCACACTTGAGTTTGACAACTCAACACTGAGCACAACGGCTCACAACAACCTGAGCACAAGGCTCACACATAGACTTGCTAGACACCAACTTAAGACATAGATCCTCTAGCAACAGATCTAGTCGAAGTTTGAGAACTCTAAAGAGAATTATGCAGAAGTACTTGCATAATCTCAAGAGATATCTCAGAAGAACAGAAGAAATGTAAATTGAATTGAAAGTCTTCGTTCTTCAGTGTACTCCCTTGTAGAGACTTGAATTGGGAAGAAGAATGTGAAGCTTGAAGTCCAAGTCGATGCTCTGCAATCTGAGAAGTTGGATCTTCCTCGAGTTCTTCACCAAAGGAGTCTTCTACAGGATCTGCTTCCTTGGAATGCTTCGAAGGAATCTACAGGAATCAAATTCCAATTCCCACACCTTGAATGGGTGGGAATTAGTCTTCTGGAAGCAATTGGAGAGCAGAGGAGGAGACACGAGCTCTTCTGGCCGCCAGGAGCTTCTTGGAGGCTCTAAGAGAGTTGGTTTCTTCTCTCACTTGAAAACAGGCCGAAAAGAACCTTTTATACCCTTAGGATTCCAAAGATACCCTTTTGGGGTACAAGGGCACGCTTTCCTAGGAAGATTCTGATCGCCCTAGAAGGACACGTGGCAGCCATCAACTTTAAGATGAAAAGTTTCCGTAGTGTGTCGACCTGCCCTGGTGGTTGTGTCGACACACTGTTCCAAAGATGGAAAAACCTGTTCTGGGAGGAAGGTCCCGTGTCGACCTGCTCTTGAGTGTGTCGACCTGCTGTCCCAATTCCTCAAACTGGCTGTTCTGGGAACTGGGTCTAGTGTCGACCTGCTCTGGGAGTGTGTCGACCTGCTGTCCCAATTCCTCAAACTGGCTGTTCTGGAAACTGGGTCTAGTGTCGACCTGCTCTGGGAGTGTGTCGACCTGGGTACCCTTGATCTCTGAAAAACTGCCACTCGTGTCGACACACTCTTGACATGTGTCGACACACTCTTGACATTTTTGCACAATTTCTCTTTGAGTCTGTGTTGATGTGTCGACACCATTGATGGGTGTGTCGACACATCTTTTGCATAAAAAGTTTGTACCTGAAAAATAAACACATATATCATTAGTTAAATGATTTATCATTACCATAAATGATAAATGTGGTTTGAAAAATGCTTTTTGAGCATGACTTTCAGGTATGATGCTTTTGACATGTTCCAATTAAATTGCTTTAAGAACACTTCTTGTCATCATCAAAATAGGAGGGAAATGATATGAATTAGACATTCAACCCAACAAGTGTATCGTCGTTCGTAGATTGATGGGGTGGTGGGGATGATGTGTTTATGCTTTCTAAACAATAATGTATGTGTAGGATAAATTAAAGCATGAAAATGACTAAATGGTTAGGGTTTAATGAGTTTGGGGTGATACGGATGATGGATTCGGAACAGGGTTTGCACCTCGTTATCGCGGTCCTCTGAGGCGCGCGATCAGGTCGCGAAACACCGAAAAAACCGTCGCGTTTCGAGGCGGTCTAATCGCGCTGTCGCGAAAACAGCCGAATGTTGTCATCGGATAAATGAAAGTGTTTAACTATCTGTTCCAATATGGTTAGTTATATGGTGTTAGAAAGAGGTGCTTTGGCCTCTCCCGACGCAGGGGAGCGTGTAGCTTGGATTAGTGGTTTGTTGGGGAGGCTTCCGTTGGTTTGTATATTGAGCGTACGGTTTTAATGTATGTGTGTGTAGTCAGACGCCTTCCGTGGATAACTCTTCAGTGGGGAGCCAGGGTTGTGTGTGAGCCAGGCACGTGAGGTGCTCGGGCTTTTTGGCGTGCCCGGTAATAGGGTACCGACGGGAGGTCTTGTGTCTTCCTGGCACCTTCATCTTGTGTTGAGTAGTACGTCGGCTTTTTTTGAGGGAAGACGGCAGTGGGGACAGAGTACTGAGAGAGTTGGTTGTGTTGTCACTTGTAGCGCGCTCGTAGTTTGGGGGATGACGGACACAGTAGACGTACTGGACCCCCAGCTAGTCCTGTTTTCCAGTGCCTCACTTAGGGAGCTCGGGCAGAGTCCTTAAATGTGTCAGGCATGGGTCTGCGTGGTGTGTGGCTGAGGTTGTGGTTGTTGGTTAGTTGGACTCCACAGTTCTTGTACTTGTTTAGTGGAGCGGCAGCTGGACTTTCATCGTGGGTGCGAGACTGATCGGTTGTCCTGTGTGGTTTGTCCGAGTTCAGTAATGGTGTCGCGAACCAGTTGACGTGGCTCAAGGGTGGCGTTTTTTACCGTAGCTCATACACCTTATGGATTTCGTTTATCTACTTAATCAGTAATTATGTTAAGCGGCAAATGTAAGTGTACTTACCAGTTATATCTTGCTAGAATAATATGAATTGTTAGCATAGTATTCTTGCTTTGCTATCTGTGTGGTTTGCTCGGTTTTTAGGGAGTTCCCTACTGAGCCAGTGACACGTGAGGCTCACCCCTACCTCCTACCAGGTGAGGGAGTTCAGGAGATTCCGCGTCCGTGTCAGTGAAGGGTCTGCACAACAGCAGTCTAATTTGACTTTTCTGTTGGCAACTCGGGTATGCCCAGGTTCTGTTGTAGTTTGGCTACAGTTGTGCTATGACTATGTATATTTATGTAAATATTTTGGGATTGACAAATATAAATGTTTGAGTTGGTTCCTTTATAATTATACGGACTCGTGGGTTGATATCCCTTGCAAGGCTCCGGCCCGTTCGCGGGAGGCGTACTCGAATCAGGCTTGCTATCAGGTAGCTGGTCTGGTTGGCGAGGACCGTCACATAACAGTCACTAAGCAGTAGTAAATAAGTTGTTATAAATCAAACATGTGTTTAATGGCTTAAAAGGTACACTTGATCTTGTCATATCTATGGATTCTTGTCACATGCACACACTTTGAACCATCCATTATGGCTTAACTTGGCATGAAAAATATCTCATATATCTCTGGTAATTTATTTCAATTATATATTAAAATTGCCATATTTTTAAATGGACTTGTCTTCATTTCTCGCGACGTTTTGGGAATATGTTACCGACGCTCCACTGTTCTAGAATTTTTCTAGAAGTCAGGCACTGTTTCTATATACACACTTTCTCTGGACTTGGACGAACTCTCGTCGGATATTCTTCTGGCGGACTAGTGAATCATTGTTCAGGCCTCCGTAAGTCTCCCATGTCATGGATTCCACAGGTCGACGAGCTGGTTGTACTCTAACACCTATGATACCCTTTAGGGATCAACATGATCCAAACGACTATTAGAAGTTCGCTTTATCTTGAATCACGTCGGACCTTGGACCTGTGCATAACATGGCCAATGGAAGGGTAGCGAATTCCACCTGCTGCCAACACCAATCAACACATGTTGTGTAACTATTACCATCGCCGTTACTCGACATTTTATGTGCAATGACTTATAGTTCTCATCTAAACTCGACTCGCTCATCTATTCACACTCTCTCTATGATCTGTCTATTCATCTAGTACTCTCATCTATTTCTGATACTCTCTATGGTCGTTGACTGATTCTCTAAAGAAAACAATAAAACCAATGCGTGGCAATATTTAAAAGGCCCGGTCTGGTCCAGGATGTGCGCCCAAAAGTGTGCATTTGCCCGCGGGAGTTAAATGACTAGAGTGTTTGGCATTACACTTCAGTGCTATCTATCTCGACTATCTAAATGACAATCAAAAGTGCTATGCTATATATTCTCTCGTTGTCTATTAACACAAACTACATACTATACACGTTGTGCTCTTGCTATATTTGTGCTATTGTGCTATGGCCATTGCTATTTGTGCTATACTCGACGCTTGTACTATATTTGGAAGCTCGTGCTATTTCAATCACATGCTATCGTGCTATCTCTTACATTACTTGACTCTCTCGCTCTATCATTAGTTACTCTGCCTTTTTAATACAATAATCATTTTAAGCATGCTTGATTTGAGATTTAAGTCCTACTGGGCTTTATCGCTCACCCTGCGTTTTTGGTTATGTGTTCTCAGATGAGACCGAGGAAGAGACTTACACTCAAGAGGATGGGAACGACCAAGAGTGAAGTCAAGAGTACCCTAGCATCTTAGTAGTTGTGGAGTTTGAGTTTAGACTTTGCTTTATTTCAATGTAATGGGCCCTATAGAATGGCTCTGATATTAGTGGTTGTAACTAGACATTGGAAATTTTTATGAGATGCAATTGCTTTAGTATTATTCTTGTCAATGATTTGATGTCTAGTACTCGCTCTGTACCCGTTTACTTGTAACTGCCTCCGTTCCGATATTCCGCGTCGGGGCGTAACAACTAGTACCTAGATATGGCCAAGTATGGTGGGTCTGCCTTTCATAGACACAGTCAACTTTAGGTATGGGTGAAAAGTATGGGTGCAGAGGTATGACTCAAGTACGACAGATCTTTGAATATCCTAGTCTCATGTACTAACTTTGTTGAAAAAAAAAGGGGTTCTATTGGGACAAAAACCTTATGAACACATTGTATGACCTCCTTGGCCTCCAAAAACCTCTCTGGACATTAGTGGTCATGAGAGGAACCTCCTAAAGCAAGAGGAACCTCCTGAAGCAAGAGAAACTCTTGAAGAAAAGAGGGACGATCTTGAAGCTTGGGATTTTGGAGATCTTCCTCTTGCCTCTGCTTCGATCTGTGGGAACCAGAGAATTGGAGGCTATCAAAGGTAGGTGATCTTGGGCACAAACATAATGTAGCATAATCATCTGAGAGCTTTCAAGTCTGATTTCATTTACCCCTGATTTGCCCAACTTTTGTCATTTAGAGTATTAAGTGTTCGACCATTACTCAGCATTAGAATTTTCTTTACCATATCTTGATTTCTGCAACCTTTGAATGTTTGATTCACACTACAGTCTTAGAGTTCTGCTACTCTGGATCTCCAACAGCTTTCTTGTTGGGAATTTGGTTTTTTTCTTTTTCGGAGACTATCTATTTCACTTTTAATCCCTGAAATAGGCATCATTTATCCCTAACGAATTTTGAAAGCCATCTAGAAATTATTTCTTCTGATCTGTACTGCCTAGTTTTAGTACTTCATTATGGTCTGTCAGTATCCTAAAAACTTCTAATACATGTTGAAAGCTTAAATTCATGAAAACTTATTCTAGTTGCTTTTAATTGTCTGAATTGATTTCCTCGTCTTGTAAATTTTGGAATTCTACCTTAAAAAAAATCTGCTTGCCCTGAAACTGAGAACTCATGACTTATAGGACATAACTAAAAGCACACCTTAAGCGCCCATGGCATACCTAAAATTTGTCCCCACTATTCTTGAATTACCTTTGAAATCCATAAGAATCCAACTTATATACTTATGTTCACACTAGAAATTCGTTTGCCATAATATGTTCTATGTGATTGGCACTATGTGGGACTTAGGTCCATGATTATGCCTGTGCAAACAAGGGCTCTGTCTGGTCTTGAGGAGGAGCACCACAATGCACTTATTAACCAGAAGAGTATAGACCTGAGGTTTCTGGCATGACAGCGAAATATGTGCAAGATTTGGAAGTGTTTCTTTGATATGATATGTTTGATTATGTGATATGATATGATATGATCGTTACACTTGAAATGGCTAGTTTTGATATTGTTCATTTGATATGATTTGTCCTGAAATCCTGTTCACTATTGTCATTAGTCAGCAACATGAATCTTAGGAACTCATTGATCTACTACTCTTGTCTGTCACATGACCATGTTTATTGGTATACTTGTTGTCCGTCTATCATATTTGAAATTCTACTTGTCAATAGATAATCAATTATACTTTTGTCGCACATTGAGATATAAATCCTACATGTGTAAATCATTAAGTTACTTAACATTTTTTTTTCAGGTAGTGAAAATGAGGATTGTGGAACTGGAAGGGGTCGGGAGAGGGAGGAGCATCCCAGTCCTTCTGAGGAGTTGGAATAGAGTCTTATGGCTATATAGAAAATTCCTTTGAGTCTATTTTGTGCAATTATAAGGGGTTTTAATTAAAATAATATATTTTATATTAATTATTTAAATAATCACATTTTAAAAATAATTCCCACAATAGTCACCAATGTTGCCACGTTGGCAACCTAGTGACCGAGAGGACAGGATGCTAGCATGGAGTCAGTATAGGTAATACCGGCTTCGGAGTCGGCATTTGCGAATGGCGACTTTGGAGTCGGCATTAGCATTGCCGACTCTGAAGTCGGCATTGACAAGGCCAACTTTGGAGTCGGCATTGCCATTGCCGACACAAAAGTCGGCAATGGCAATGTCGACTCCCATTGTGTTAAAAAAAAAAAAAAAATCCTCCCGATGGAGGAAGCGGTCGACACGTCTGTGCGGAGGAGCAGTCGACCGCTTTTAACAGGAAGGGGTGCGCAACGCAGGAGAGGAGGAGGAGCGATCGACGACGTCCGGGCGGAGGAACGGATGCGGTCGGACGCTTTTAACATAAAGGTGCAAACGCAAGGCAGGCAGGTTGGTATTTTGTGTTTTTCTTAAATAAAGGGTTAGGCCTGTTATGTATAAAGTAACAAAAATAACAATTATGTGTGGTTGGAGCAAGAAAACTAGGAACATAAGAAACGCTAGATTAATAGCCAAAATATTTGAATACCATCCAATGTACTGCTCGGACAGCTAATATCGGACTTTGAAAACTAAATGAACAATGTTGTCTAAGTCACATATACATCATGTCTAAATCACAAAATACAACAAAATAGATATGTACACGAAAAACACACAACTAAAAAAATTTCAAGTACAGAAATATATCTCAAAAGAATGTGGAAACCATCTATTCTTTCCTTCTAGATGCTCGACACGACCATGACCAGACTGTGGCACTGCTCCTGTATCTCACCCTGAGCAACAACCTGTGTCTCGACTATGGACCGTGTCTCATGCACTAAGATAGCATCACATGGCTCTGACTGTGCTGTCTCGGAATCCATGTCCTCTGATATACTGCATAATGTCTCCCCAAGTAGATCAGACTGACTCTGCTGTGGTAGTGTGCTAGTTGAATCTCTGTGACGTCGCTGGCGACGATATGGTGCCTACTGTAGACTGTGGTGGCTGTGAATGTGTGATCTCTCATCTGGCATCACCTCATTGTCAGTATCTGTGAAGCTCCTACGTCATCCCATAACATGCTGTGAAAATGTCATAACATCTGAGAAAAATGAGGTGGTCCTGCATCATCTGGCTGCTGTGACGTGCCTGCGCATGGTCTGAAGGTCTTGCATCTGAT